>APFE031109293.1:209699-222602 GCA_000404065.3 Pinus taeda
ATATAACAGGCAATCATTCAGATGATTTGCTAAGAGAGTGTGAGGATTTCTTGATGTAATCTCCAATTTGATTAATATATTCCTGATGCCTATGTTTGGTGGACGTAGCCCAGATTGGTTGGGTGAACCACGTTAAATACTGTGTTATATGTGCTTCTGCTGTGTGTTTAATTTAATTTTGCTTTGCACCTGATCCAACAAAATTAACTATATCTGAATTGTTATTGAATACTCTCCAAATTGTTCCATTATCGGGAATGGATGGCCTAAAGATTAACTCTATTGAAGTCTGTCTAGACTGAACTATTCTACGGGTATAAACTTGGATGCCACATTAGCAAGTAAGTTAGCAATTGCGTTTTGCGGTCTATGAACTAAAGAAATGTTAAAAGTAGATAAGTGAGAAGTCAGATTTTGGGCTAATGATTGATAATGTTTAAGGTGCCCAGAGACACAATGAATTGTATTTCTTACATGTTTCACAATTATTTCAGAATCACCATAGATTTGTAGATATTTTACATTAAGGCCAATGGATTTGTATAGACATTGGATCAATGCTTCATATTCAACGACATTATTGATACATTGAAATTCAGGTCTGCAGGCTAACATGGTTTTCTCTCCTTGCGGATTAATCAAAATGTATCCTGCACCTACACCGTCTTTAGATTTAGAACCATCAAAATAGAGAGTATACAACAAATAATTATTTGAAATTTTATCTACTAAATTTACACACTTGGAAGCATCTGTTTGTGAATTTTTTTCTATTTGAGGCATTACAACATTATCTAGGAAGGGATACCTCTGAGCATTAAAGGATCCCAAAAATGACTCAGATGAGTAATTTCCAATGATGTTATTGGTGAAGGCAACAGGGTCATTGCTTCCCTCAAGGTTAGTGGCTATATATTTCATGAAATTTTCTCAGTCTACCCTGATTTGGTTTGGTTTACCATTATGTGGAAACCACATGTGAGACCAATCAGTTGTGAAGTAACCATGAAACTTTTCATACCAATCCCTACTTAGGATTAAACCATAAAATTTAGGGATATCAGCCACTAAAATATCAATTATTTGTGAAACTTTTGGATTAGAGGAAATCCTGATTTATACTCATGCTATTTCTCTGAGTACCTCTACTTTTGTCCTGTTTAATTGAACTATGTGTACCGCAGATTTTTGAGGTGTAATATTCAATTTGGTGCACACGACTCTTGGCATAATATTTGAAGAGGCTCTTAAATCAACAAGACAGTTGTGAACATTCTTATTGAAAATTTCATAAGTGAGTAGAAATGGAGGAATATGAGAAATAGATCTATCATCAATTAGGACTAAATCTGAAGGATCTACTTTGTTGGAAGATGATGGAGGTTTTACGATATCATAGGCAGCGTGAGTAACTATAGCATATGGAAAAGGGGATATAGGAACTAATTTTAATTCTCTTAACAAAATTTTTTGTTGTTGCTTGAGTTTAGTGATTTCATGCAAATAAATGTTTTCTCTAGTATTTTTCATATCTTCAACTATGTTGTATTCCACAGTTTCTGAAACTACCAATGTTTTGGAAGCATTTGGAGAATCTAGTGGAATAGGGTCCGTCTCACTAGTCTTATACTTTTTTGTTACTGTTTTCTCCTTTACAGGAGTAACAATTTTTTGTTTCTTATTTGTGATAGACATGTCAAGAGAGTTTTTTCTCCTCGTAGTTACTAGCATAGCTTGTGCCTCTTCTTCATTTGGGAGGATGAAATCCACCATTCGATTTAATTCAACTTCTTCTTCGATTTCAGCTTCCTCTTTGGCTAGCGAGTCTTCTTTTGTTTCTTGATCAGACTCAGCATTTGAAATGGTGTTCATGGGTTGTGATGTAGAAGAAGGATTCCTTTTAAAGGAGTGAAAAGGTTTCTTGGGAGCAGAGGATTCTGTGACCTGTTTCTTGATTTCAACCATTTCATTAGACATTTTCTTTAATACTTTCTATAGGCTTTCAAGATTAAAAGGGTCCTTTGAAACTTTCTTTTTAGAATCATCCTTAAACATTACTTTCTTTGACTTCATCTCGTCTATTTGTGATCTCTTTTCTAAAGCTATAATCCTTATTTCTATAGACAAGGCTTCTTTCATGTTTTCTACAAGGGTATCCTTATTGGCTCTATCTATGAAAATTGCAATATTAGAGGGAAGTGACGATATGTACCATTCTATTTGTACATCTACAACAGGTTTTGAGGGAGCTGGGATTTTATTTAGCAACTTGTTAAATATGGAGTTGAAGTCTTTGATGCTTTCATCTAAATTAGCTTTTAAATTAGAAATATCATTGATCAAGGATTGTAAGAAATACTACTTGAAAAGTATCCTAGTTCCTAATTGAACTTGTCAAAAGGGAAAAATACCAAGATCCAGCAGATCCTTGGAACGTATAAGGGAATAGTCTAATTATAACATATTCATGCACAACTCTATTAATATTCATGGCCATAACTTGAGTTGGAGACTGATAAATCGTTCTTCACAGTTGGATGGCCCTCCTTCTAGTGAAAAAATGTTGAAGCCTCATAAATCGTTGCGATAACATGGGGGATAACCACCCGGTCCGGACCTTAAGACAAATCCTTTTCCGTTTAAAGTGGTGGCTTCGATTGGGGATAATGGGACCAATTTCCCATTGTGGGTTTTAATATGAGAGTGGGTGGTTCATGAGCATTTGCAAATAGAATAATGATAATCTAAATGACCTATTCTATCATGCAATCTTCTAACTAATTTATTCTAATATAAACCCAGGTATTTCTATGTGGTATGTGATCTACATAGATATCTGCTTAGCATGTGATAATAGATATTAATCACGCATAAACAAAGATGATAACGTATAAGATATTTTCTTTGACTAAATAGTTAGTCAAAGAAATCTATAAATATATCGCATATATGATGAATTATATATATTAAAATTAACAATTTTAGCTAGGCATCATACAATAGTGCAATTAACGCTTAATAGAAAGAATAAATCTCACACACAATTCATGAAAGTAAAGCATTGTCATTGATTAAAAGAAATCATAAAAAATCATACAAGATAATAGTATCATATGTGCGAATTTCTTCTCATTTAATGAATGACATGGATCAACTCCTTTCTTCAAATCAAATGATCTCCCAAGAAGACAATAGTGCATCAACAAAGGAAAGTAGTTTGATATATAAAAGAAATGATCATGTTCCATAATTCCACCAAAGGATTCACAAACTTACAAAAGTTCATTCTTTGCAAATGTTTTTGGTAAGATTCTGGACCATTCTCTAAATGCATGAGAAGGGTGTAAATACTATTCTAACTAATGTGCAAAAATAGATTATACAAAAATTTGAGGAGGTTTCAAACAACCTTCCTCCCAACTAGTTAACTAACTCTAAAAATAAATAGTGGTCTGATGAGTAGAACTAAGATGATGATTTTTTGTCTGCCATCTTGTCCTTAAAATCCCAAATATCGGTCATTGGCTTGAGTTGAGGAGGTTCCCCAAAATACGTCCCGAGTTGTACTATGAAAATTGCATCGGTGAGAGTGGAAACATCTATTGAGTCGAATGAAGTGAGCAGTTAAGAGTCATGTTCTGGCAATGCGGTTTTACGAAGTACTTCCAATATGATCCCCAGTTGGTCTTGGTCGATTTGTTATGAAACTAGCTCACAAAAAGATATAAAATATAGATCAACGCCTTAGAATTCAACCTCTTCGAGGGGGAAACCTCCTTTACATTACATAAATGAATAATTCTTGGATGATACAAATGAAAAGAAGTCCTTTCTATATATAGGAGTCTAAGGGGTCATAATATAATCAGAGCCGACATAACAATAATAATGTAAGGGCACAATAATAACAATAATGGGCTTCTATGGGGCACAATAATAAAAATATGGGACTACATGGGCACAACAATATAATAAGGGGGTTGTTACTAATAACAATAAGGGGTTACACAGTAGTATAGGGACCTAACAGCCACTCTCCTTCAAAAAGTGTTGTCCTCAATGCTTGAGTAGTTCTCGATGCTCATGTATAAATTCTTGTCCTCCCATGTGGAATCTCCAGTGGGTAAGTTCTTCCACTTGATGAGATACTCTAAAATTGATCGATTTCATAGCTGTCGGGTTCTTGTTTCTGTGATCTCCCCAGGCTCCAATATGTTTTTTCCTTCCTCGTCAAGTTCTGGACATTATTTTGAATTGGATCTTCTGCAACTTTTGAATGAGTGGCCACACTTCTTCATCCTTCTTCCATTCATACCTTGTTTCGTTTATCCAATCTGGTTGGATAATAGAAATGGTGCACAACAATGCTTCCACATCCTCATCCTTTCTTCAGAGTGAATATGCCACAACATTTTTCTTCCATTTTTTGTAGATGATTTCAAAGTCATAACTCGACATCTTTGTGACCCATTTTTTTTGCTCTTCAGAGGATAATCTTTGTTCTAAAATGTTTTTAATACTATCATGATCCGTTTTTACTTTGAAGTGACTTCCCATTAGGTAAGGTCGCCATTGCTTAAGTGCATGCAGTATTGCCAACATTTCCTTCTCATAAATAGCTTTCTGGAGGGACATTTGTTTGTATGTATGTAACAATAAAAGTACCTAATCGCCTACATCAAAAATTCTTTCATTGCGATGTTGATCTACCATTGTTTCATTCGATTCTACACCAAAGTGGCGTTATCCTTTAAGATTTGGAGAACTTGTTGTTGATGCTCGATGTGATCTTTCGCTGCTTGAATCTTTTTCTTCTTGATATTTCCTTCTATATTGAGAGTTTGAGGAGTGGTAATTTCTTCCAGTGCATTACAAGATATGGTTAGATTCATTTCTTAATGCTCTATATGATCTTTCACTTCTTGAACATTTTTCTTCTTGATATGTTCTTCTATCTTGATAGTTTGAGGAGTGGTAATTCCGGCCATTGCATTACAAGATATGGTCGGACTCATTTCTTCTTTTTGATTTGGTATTTCACTTCTTGAACCTTTTTCTTCTTGATATGTCCTTCTATCTTAAGAGTTTGAGGAGTAGTAATTATTTCCAATGATTTACAATATGTGGTCGGATTCATTTCTTCTTTCTCTGGGGTTGGTTCCTGGAATATATATTGTTCTTTTGATGTTTCTTGATCCTTTTCTTCCTCCTATCCACAACCAATGTAAAATAATTTCTTCCCGGAACACTTATGACCTTTAATGTATTTTTTATCACAATTGTAACAAAGCCCTTTTTCTCCTTTTTCTTCCAATTGTTATGGTGTAACCCTTGTAGGTTGTGGAAGGCTAGATGAAACAACACTTCCATTTTTATAGTTGTGAGGGGTAGACATGCTTGTTGCCATAATTTTTCTTTCCACTTTGTAAAAAAGCCCTTTTTCTCTTTTTTCTTCCAATTGATGTGGTGTTTCTCTAAAGAAGGTGTTGCTATTTGTATCCTCATAATGTGCTATAATTTCCTCCGTGAAAATTAATCACGTAACAAGTGGTTTATGAGAACAAATCCCTTTATACCATAAAAATTGATCTTGTTTTAAATATGAAGATGCAATACCTACCTTTTGTAACAGTGGTACACCATGTAGATCAAAATATTTCTCCATCTGTAGTATCCAATTTACCAGATTCTTGCCATCAAACTTCCTCATCTTGATTTTTCTTGATTTTAGGAGCTCGATCTTGAAATGGTTGTAACTCTATAATTTTAGATCTCCAAGTTCTGAAATTTATTACTATGGTAGCTCTATGAGTTCTCTTTCTAACCCCACAAGTCTAATCATAATTTTATTATCCAAGAAAGAGTTATACCAAATCTCCCACAGTAACCTGATTATAGACTAGTTCAGTGGAGCAAAATTGTACGATGTGCCACATCTCACTTTTTCGACCTTAGTACCTGAAACTGATGTACATAAAACTACAGGAAGTCCTGTTGCTGAAACTTCTTATGAAATTTCAATCTGATGCTCAGAACAGAAGTTATGACGATTTTCCATGGTCCCCTGTTTGGAATGTAATTCGGGAGTCTACAAAATCTATAACTTCCTCAGATCATATCTACGAAACTATAGCGAGACAAGATCTGAAATTTGGACTCAAGGTTTAGACTGATTTCTTCTCAAATGGTTTTTTTTTTTTTTTTTTTTTTGAAACATCGCAGAAAACAAGTTAGTGTGAAAATACCACGATGGCTTGTTTGGAGCAGTGAAACCCTAGAATCGAAAGCTCTGATACCAAATGTTATGAAACCAGCTAACAAAAATATAGAAAAGATAGATAAACGCCTTAGAATAGGGACCTAACACAATTTTACGATTGCTTCCCTTTCAGTCTCTAGCTTATCCTACCAGCTTTTATGCAAAGCACCCAAATCGGGCATTTCTTTTAGGCTGCCTTCCTTTAGTAGGTTTGTGACAAATAGAGTGTGGTTCACCAACTTGATTATATTCTTCGATACCCCAACTACCCTTGCCACTATTAGGTCAACTTTCTTGATTCTTGTGTCCCAATATGTGAAAATAATGTCTTTGTGTGTCTCCTTGATTTCAGGAATATTGGCCTTCCTTTTGTCTTCTGTTTCCTACCATTCAATGAACTCTGAGATTCTGGTGTTGAGATCAGTAAACTCAGTTCTTTGGTTGATCACCTTATCTGTTAGTTAGATGGCAGTGATTAGATAAGGTGTAATGTGTGACATCTTTTGGTAGAAATGCTCTTGCTGTTTCATTAGGAGGGAATTCAGGTCCAGAGCCTCTTTAACGAACTCCTCAGTAGTGGGAATGTCCTTGTATCTTTCCATCACTTGTTGCAATTCTTGGAGTTGAATGTTCTTAGCTGATATATCGACTTCGTGGATTATTTTCAAGACCTCAATGCTTTGTTGTAACTGGGAAAGCTTCTCAACTGCTTGCTTGTTCACATTTGCTTTCTCTTTTTTGAGTTGTTGCTTGAGCTGTGCAATCCTCTCCTCCTTTTCTCTCAACAAAGTAGATACTTCAATGGCTTTTTCCATAGTGGGCGTTGCATATGCTCCCATGAACTGCGACAATCTAGTCAAGTTCTTAGATGGGTTGAAAGGAATGTCCCTCCAAACTATGTCCATGGGCTTGTTTCCAGGTGGGAGCTTGGGTGTTTTTACCCTTTTTATTTTTCTTTGTCTTCTTACTACTGCCTTGTGGAGTGGGCTGTAGAACACATCAAGTGGAGGGATTTCAGTCACATTCAAGATGATCTCTAATGTGGGCAGAGCAGGGATAATCTCAGTCTGCTAGGATGTTGTCACCTGCTCATCCATGGGTTTAGACTACTCTTACATAGACTTGGACTTTGTATTCTCCTAAATATGTAGAGGAGTTTGACACTCCATTGTCTCTTGGGTATCTATCACTTTGGGATTGTCTTGCAATTTCTAATTAAATTGATCCCACTCCTGCTCCAAACTTCTGCCTTTGACCTCTGAAATGATTTCTTTAGGTGGGGTGCTCAGAACCTATTTCTTAGTTGACATCCTGCTGGACTCTTTTGTATTATCTATTTCTTGGGCCTTCCCCGTATCTGGTGTTTTCTCAGTATTCACCTAAGACACTGTGTGAGAACTAGGTCCTTCAGTGTTCACAGTCGCACTTGGTGTAGGCTTATCTTCGATCTTCAACAAGTGCAATGGGATTATTGCGAGGCTTTCTTTCCTGAATTCCCAAATCTTTCAAAATTTTTAGGACTTAGGTTCTCTTTAGCCCATTCGAATGCTTGTTCGAAGGGCTTGGCTGACTGTAACAAGTCTTCAAAATCATTATCCTCATGGTTGTATTGTTATAGACATTTTTGGGCACTTCAACCCCAATCATAAATGTCCATAAAATGAGGGCTCTTGAGTCCCTAAATGTGTTGCTTCACTGCCTAAAGGAACAAGGTCAACTGATTACATCATCTCCCAGAAGTTCTCCACTGAAAACTGCTCATAAATGGTCAAAATTGGACCATACTGAAAGCTTAATGCAGAGGTTGTGATGCATATCACCTTCGCAATATACAGGGTGCGATGCATATTGAATTTCTCCTCTGAAGGGTGCGATGGTTGGGAATGGACAAATGGCAGGGACAAAAATGCGAGGTGGAAGATCATGGAATCTTCCAGAAGATTCCCCTCTGACACTTGCCACTCCATTTTTGACCAGGAATGAGTAAGAGATCATCATTCTCCAAGTGGAAGCAAGAACTATCAGAGAGAGGACACTAATCAAGATCCCAAAAGATGACACACCTCTCTGTAATAATCTATATATGGATCCCTCATCACAGAGATCCAAGGGGCTGGAATTTTGTATCTTATAGAGAAGTGATGTTGGTATTCTGGTGTACATTATCAGTGTTGGGTGATCTAGCTTTTCTTGAGGTGAAGAAGGGCTTCTTAGCTGGAGGATGATGCTGGGTCAGAGCACATAGTTGTAATCTTCTTGCTACTTTTCATCTGAATAAAGCTATTCTTGCTTCCTTCTATATTCTTGTGTACTTGCTTATATATGCTTGTATATGGTTAATGCACATCTGATCCTGCATTATTTATGAATTTAGATCCTTGTTTCTTGCATAGTAGTATGTTGGTGTGGTTCCACAGCTCCTTTTGAAGCTGAGTAGACAAAGAAGAAGTGACAAAACTCTATCAAGAAGGAGAGGAAATCGAGCGTAAGACTCAGGTTGGCCCTCTTAGTTCTCCTCTCATCTATCTTCATAAAAGGAATCAATAGTAGACTTTGATTGTTTGTTTCTAAGATAGCCACCCATCTTAGTGGGAATAGCAGCATTCGAGTGGACACTATTCCCGTATAACAAAATGGTGATTCCACTGGGGATCGACTAGATTACTTGTTAGCCTATCTATCCTTATTTCTTTTATAAACATACAGACGGAGCTTGAAGTCAAGCCAGCTAACCTTCAAACTGAATTTGTCATACAAATGCAAAGTAGATCAACGCTGCTTCAGTCAATCTCCGTGTTTTGTTTATGAATTAAACAATAGATTTGCAAGCAATCTAATTGCCCTAAGTGGTGGCTCTAGTAACCTCTTAGATCACCCCTGTGTTTTACATGCACTGATCCTTACTCATTCAGCCTAAACACCTGAACTAGATTGAAAACAGTGAGTGAAATCTCGTTCAAAGTCTCGCATTGCTACCATTGCACCCTGCCTTCAAGGCAGCCTGTATGCATCACACTTCCCGAATGGAGTAGGTGCGCTGCATACTGAGTTCACTGTGAAACAAGTGCAATGGTCAGGGAGGATTGATTTTACCCTCTCACTGTGGATTTTTCTCACTGTTTTCAGTCTTATTCAAGAGTTTTGTTGTCTGTAATCAGTTTACTTCTGTGAAAACCCCCTTATCTTGCATTATTCTGCCTCCTTAGTGCAAAGAACTATAAATGCTTTTTATGTATTGTGCGTCATTTTAGTTCTCGTTTGCAAAAAGTAGCATAGTCGAACTATCGTCTCTAGATCTGAAAGTGTTGTAGCTGTTGTTTTTAGTTTTAGAAAGCAATTCCATTGTTTTAGATAGTCGATTATACAGTTACTGTTGCATAGGATTTGAATTATTAGTTTTAAAGTGTCGAAAAACAATTTCCATTTCAAAATCGCAAAGTGTCTCTCTTGCTTTCACTTCGTTTTGAAAAAGAATTTTTTTGAGTACAGTCGCTTTAAAAGTAATTTAATTTTGCACATAGCTTTCTTAGCATCATTTACACATTAAGAGAGCTGAAAAACAAATACATGCATGTGCATTTGAATTTTGAATGCTTGGCTTGATTTAGGACTGTGCATATTAGCGTGTGCTCTGTGCTCTGTGAAGTAAAGATGCTTGACTTTCTTCCCTTTAGTAGATAGGATTTTCATTACTGAAAGAGGATAAAAATTTTGTTTATCATCTTAAACTGCATTTAGGAATTGTACATACATCACGTGGTGAACCTGAAAGGCAAACTGTTAAGCAAGATCAACTTAAAATAAGTCAAATGAATCTAACAACGCTTTGGAACTTAAAACACAACATCTAGAGGTCTAGGTTAGAGACGTATTCCAGCATCGTAAAGCCTGGTAACTATTGCTTTCAGTGTTGGTTGGGTGATTCCTCCACTCTTAGATGGCAAGTGCCAGTACGGACTTGTGCTCCCACGTACCGTCCCGTATATATTAACAGACCACAATAGGATGCATCCTTTATCCTTAGGAAGTTGTGTCTGCCGCCCTATCGATCGTAATGCATCGAACACAGCATTCAGGAAGATTGACTGTCGTACCGTAAAAAGTATTCTGCAGTTTTATGATTGGTTTGGTAATCCTCTCTGCCTAGATCTCTAGAGAAGTCCATTTTGCTCCTTTTCAAACTCCATAAAGGAAAAGGTCCTTTGAGCACTTGTCACTTCAAGCTCAATAAAAATCGAAGGCGACTAGAGTCATCTTTTGTTTTTTCTCAACTCTTTAAAATTGAGAAAACAAGTTGTGTCCAAGCATCTAAAAATTTATTTTAATCAGAATAACGTCAAAAATTCCCCCATTGATCTTCAAGTTGAGAAAATGGAGTCTACCAACCAAGGATTTCCCCGTGAAGGAAATCCTAGTCCCTTCTCCTCTTGGGGAGATGTTGGTCCACCCCATATGGCCACTTTGTCACTTCCAGGATTGACAATTGGTTTGCCGGTCTGGCTCTTCTCTACCTCTGTCATTCAGAATCCCATAATTCCTGAACAGTCTAACCAGCAACTAGACGACATTAGAGTTGCCTCCCAACCTTCTACTTCATCTGATTCTCCCTCTCCTCCTTCCTCTTCGCTTGATAAATCTGATAAAGCTAAAAGTAAAGTAACTGAGAAGAAGAAGAAGCAGAAGGAGAAAAAGGAAAAGAAGAAAAAGGAACCGAAATCGAAAGGGAGCAACTAAGTATCGTCTAAAGAAAATTCACACACTGCACAGTCAAAACCTAAATCTCCTTGCGTCATTTGCAATGGAGACCACTATCACCATGATTGTCCCTGCATCCCTCGGATCTTAAGGGACTGGTCTCCTCGTTTGCACAATCCGGTAGCATCAACCTCTGGCGATCACGTTGAATGCTCATCATCAACCAGTGAAAGTGAAGCACATGGACAAAGAAGGAATCCTAAACTTCCTTGTAAGTTGTGTGAAGGCGATCACGCTGTCTACCGTTGTCCCTTCCTTGAAGAGGCTAAAAGAGTTTTGGATAATCGTTCGGTTTCACCGTTACGACTTCCTCCTGGATATCAAAAACTCTTGCCGAGCCCTCCACCGGTTGAAAATCTAGCTAGCCTGTCCTTGTGGTCAGCCGAAGTGCCTATCGTTGAAAATGAACCCTCGGAATCCATACCAGATGAAATTCAAAGGGTCGATACGGTAGTTGGCCCGATATTGCCTTCAGAGTGTTCATCTTCAAATGATACTGTCATTGAAGAGAAAGAGAACGACACCGTTCAAATTCTTTTCATCAACACAGACTTCGATGAGCTTGGGGGTAGTCCTCCCGTTCCTTTACCGCAGGAAGGAAGTTCATCAGAGTCATATTCGGCTGTCTATTCAGTCCCACCACCAAGCAACCTAGTTGTTTCCTTCGACCGGAATCTACTAGGAAGACCCCGTTTACCAGCTAGTGTACCATTCAGAATCATTGTACAAGCTTACAGAATGGTCATGGTTGGTACCATCATTGATGAAGGGGCTTCTGTGAGTATCCTTTCCTCAACTGCTTGGAAAGCGCTTGGTTCGCCATCGCTTTTGCCTGAAATGAGAAATCTAACATGCTTCGATAAGGGAACCAGTCGACCTTTAGGGATCCTTCTGAATGTGCCCATTACTTTGAGAAGGAAAACTGTTCACATGAACATTATGGTAGTTCAAGGATATTTAGATTATAATCTACTCCTTGGACATGACTATATTTATTGCATGGGAGCCATCGTCTCCTCAATCTTTAGAGTGATGTGTTTTCCACATGAAGGTAGAATGGTCAAGCTCGTGGACCAAATATCATTCCCTGGATCACACATCACAAATAGTCAAATACCGTCCCTAAACTGTCTTTTCAAGCAAGAAATGTCTCATTGGTCTCCAGTCCATCCACCTGATGAGCGCGAGTGATTTAGGAAGATGTGACTGAAACCCAGGGGCATGCACCCTGGTCTGTTTCAGCAAGAAAACCTTAGGTATAGAGTGGATTTCTGCGAGGGATATATGACTAGTCTGGCGAATCCGTCCTTACAGAAAAAAGGGAACAGACTAGAATAAGATACCTTCGTCAAAGTTATGTGAGTGGAGGTGCATCTGTGCCATTCACCTTTGTCTGTTTCGATAGACATCGCCGAGGAAGCATTTTTCTTGGTAACCTAGAAATTTTTTGCTATACTTGGGGGCATGCAAACCTTTCCGCATGCAAGTGAAGAGCGTCTATTTATTTTTAAAATTTTTAGGACTTCTAACCCTTTAAACCCGTAAGGCTAGTCGTTTCCTATCTTGCATAAAGAAAGGATCTAGGGCAAAGCTTGAGAGATGTAAGCTCCTACAAAATAGCATCTCGAATGAGACATTTCTTATCATACGACTGGAAAGCAATGTTGTCGCAGAGTTCAAGCTCGTTAAAAAATAAACTCTCCACGAGCAGTTTTAGCACATAGTTTAAGCTCGTTAAAAAATAAACATAAGCTATGAGAAAGTGTTTCCCCGAGCGTTTAAGCTCATTAAAAAATGAACCGGTAAATAACCATTATGAATGCCTTATCGCCAGCTTTTGAGCCTTGGTCGTGTTCTCGCCATCACCTCCACTCTGTTTTTAGCCGATC
>APFE031109293.1:225184-251873 GCA_000404065.3 Pinus taeda
GCTGGAGGATGATGCTGGGTCAGAGCACATCGTTGTAATCTTCTTGCTACTTTTCATCTGAATAAAGCTATTCTTGTTTCCTTCCATATTCTTGTGTACTTGTTTATATATGCTTGTATATGGTTAATGCACATCTGATCCTACATTATTTATGAATTTAGGTCCTTGTTTCTTGCATAGTAGTATGTTGCTGTGGTTACACAGGTCCTTTTGAAGCTGAGCAGACAAAGAAGAAGCGGAAAAACTCTATCAAGAAGGAGAGGAAATCGAGCACAAGACTCAGGTTGGCCCTCTTGGTTCTCCTCTCATCTATCTTCATAAAAGGAATCAATAGTAGACTTTGACTTTTTGTTTCTAAGATAGCCACCCATCTTAGTGGGAATAGCAGCATCTGAGTGGACACTATTCTCGTATAACATGTATGGCTTGAGCTTTACCGTAGTAGTGATGTTATGTGCTACCTTGTCTGGATCGAATTACATTTTTGGCAATGTATGAAGCCTAAGGGCTTCCATGTTTGTTGACTCATTAATGGCATATTTGCTAAAGGAAAAGAATCACATTTGACAGGAAAAGAGGGCCATAATAACTTCTTGTTTTCTTTGAGGACTTTAGTTAGGCCTTTTCCTATGGTTTGGTAGGTGATTTCCCTTGCTAACAATTTATCAGAAAAATATAAAGGAAAGACATGTGGGTCGACCTTGCTACCAAAAACCCTAATGTAGGTGAACTAGTCTTCAATAAAATATTTACCGAAAGCTATATGGTCTATTGCAGCTTCTTGGGAAAAACTAGGGGCTTTCTTATTGAAAATTATTTGATGCAAGGGAAAAACAACAAAACAACATATCATATAGAAATGGGGTATATAATGGGATTCCCATATTTTCTTATGAATGCGGTGGATAGGGTAGGAGTCCTTTAAGGTCCATTTCAAACCCATGGTCATAAATGTAGTGTAGAAACAAATGGTGTCCATAATGTAGGCACTAAAATAGAAGGGGGGAATGTTCTCTAGAGAGGAGGCTTTATTTCTAGGAAAGTGTTCAGTATTTCTACAATAGTTCCTCTATAACAACTTAATCTAGGGTCCTTTTTCATATATACAACATCTATTTGTTTTATAATTAGTTCAAAGTTTCCCATGACAAAAAATCTTTTATATCCTAGATTCCTAACTAACTTAATACCTAAAATTAATGCTTTATACTCGGCGATATTATTGGTACATTTAAAATTCAATCTATATGAATGGCTTTCCGAGTGATTATTTTCCAAATTATATATCCACACTCCTGCTCCTGCTCCAAACTTATTAACTGATCCATCAAATTCAAGATGCCACAAAATCTCATGTTCATAATTTTCACTATCTGGTGCAACAAACTTTTCATCATTTATAGCAGTTTGACCATCTTGTTTATTGAAAAATTCTGAAGTTTGGTTAGTTTCATTTTGTGTAGAAACTGCAATTTCTTTTGGTTCTGTATTAATAATGTATGAAATTTCTTCTTGTGTTTGATCAACGTTATACAAGATAAAAGAATCAATATCTGAGTGTATGGAGTAGATGGGAAAGTTTTGAGGTCGATATTGGCTACTTACCATATATTTCATTAAATTTTCTCAGTATAGTTTCTTAGGTTGTCCAAAAACAAAAATTATTGCATATGACATATATCGTTGCAAGGATCCCTGAAGTTTGGCTTCCCATGATCTGGATAACAACATGCCATACTTTGGTCGGATGTCAGCAACTACAATATCCATAAGGATTCTTTTGGCAGGATATTGGACTAGAGTAACACACAGATATTTAATCAATCCGAGACACTTTACTTGACTGGAGTCAAATGAGAATAAGTCTTTGTAAGGCCTTGTAATGTCTAGGTTTAATTTCTCCATCATTGATTTAGGAATTAAGTTGTGAGAGGCCCCAGAATCCAACATTGCACTGTGTAGAATTTTATCATGGATATTAAGGCTGATGTAAAAAGGTGGAACCCCTCCTTATACTGGTTTTCCATTAACATCTGGACCAAATATGAGTTCTAGTTGGTCATCAAATAAGTTAACGAAATCCTCATTTTCAGCGATGTTTAAGGTCTAGTTTATCTGTGAATTGTAAGCTTCATTCTTGATTAGATCTGTTAAAGGGATTGAAATCTTAAGCTTTGCTATCTTTGCTCCCAGATTGAATGGTGAAGAAAATTTTTTTGTTCGAATATTTTGGATTTTTGAAGTAGGAATCTGAGTAGACTTGTATTCCTTTCCTTTGTTGGGGATCTCCTTATGTGAATTTTTAGACTTGGTGTTTTGAGTATTGTCCACTGGTTTCTTAGGTGGAATTGGGGTGGATGGTTGATTAGTAGAAGGTTGATTAGAGGTTATATCTACAATGGTGGGGCCAAAAGAATTTGGGTTATGCCTAGGGAGAATTTGGAGGATCTTTGACACAGGGGCTTCTTTTATTGTCTTAGGTTGATTTTGCATTGTTTTCTTGGTTTGGTCAGGGACATCAACATTCTTTCTACTCAGATTATACTATTTATGTACTTCAGAAATGGCAGAATCATATCCTTGTTTGTAATCAAATGATTCTCTAGACTGGATCTGTAGTTGCTACATCATATGCAATTCATGCTCATCTTAGGTAAGAAAAACAGTGTCCTCATCTTATTCCCATTAAGTTGATTTGTGTATCTTGTTTTGGATCTTCAGGTTGGGATGTTTCTGCATAATATTCTTGACAAGGAGGCCTAATGTTCTGATCTGGTCCATTTTTCCTCATGTTTTGATTTTGGTTTTTTCTAAAATTTGGGTTTCTAACTAGAGGTGCTTGTTGGTTATCTCGTTGGGGTTTCCTTTCTATGTTATCTATTCTATCCATTAGCCTTTCCATACTTTTGGCTAAACTATATATTTTAATGTCAGAGGGTGAAAATTCATCCTTAGCAGTTCCTCTCTTTTCATTTCTAACGCTAGCCCTTTTAGCTAACAAATTAGCTTCAACACTAACAACTACACTTTGAATTTCTTCTAATGTTGGGTGGTTTCTTTCCATAAGTTGGTACGCCATATCTGTAGCAAAACCATCACAAAATTTTATTAATGCTAAGTCAGGTGGGGGTCTAAAATTAACTAGGATGGTGTTATATATACTATTGAATCTAGTGCAGTAATCTTGAATAGTTTCATTAGGTCCCCTTCTAATGTTCTCATATTCTGAAAGAATTTGCAGGGGGTTATTTTTCTTTTCCCATCTATTCAAAAATTGCTGATGAAATTCTTCTAAACTATCAATACTATTAACAAGAAATGCTCTAAGCCATTTCCTAACATCACCAGCTAAAGTCTGGGCAAAGAGTCTCATTTGAACATTATCTGTGTTAATTTTGTGCAACTCAAAATAATATGTTATCTTGTTGACATGTTGCTGAGCAGTGTAATGTCCTATGCCATCAAATTGAACAATTTCACTTTGGTAGTCTGTTGGCATAGCACCAAGTTGGGCAAGTAAAATAGGAGGAGCATATCTATTTTCCATGGTTGTAGGCTGGGAGGGGTTAAGATGTGGATGAAGAACTAGGACTAGTGGGTGATGAATGAGAGACGATAGTTTGGTGAGGAAGAGTAGGTATAAATGGTGGTGAAGAATGAACTTCAAAAGGTATTATTGATGAAGTTGAAGGGAACAATGGTGAACTCAAAGTAAGGGATGATGGTTCAAAAAGCTCAGAGGCCGTGGAAGTATTAATGGACGATTGTGGAGATTTCATAATGTATTCATCAATTGATTTATTGGCCTGTTAAACTTCGAGGTCTGCAATGAATTCTGGTTTTAGAATAGTTTCACTGAGTGCACTTTTAGATTTTGTCCTAAATAACAAAAGATCAAATGGCTCATCAAAGGGAAGTTCTTCTAAAAATAACCATTCATTAGGGCATGAATTAGCTTCAAATAATGGTATCTAGCTAACTAGACTTTCTTCTTTTTGGATTTTCTTGAAATTGGATTGGGATTATCAACTACTGGGGCATGTTTTGGGTCTGGATTAGCCCTAGTAAAATGAGTCTTCTTGGAAGCCAGAATTTCAAACTTTTAAATTGTTTTTGTGAGATTTTTCAAGAGAACTTCTAACAAATGACTTTGAGAGGCTAAAAATGAATATTTAGGATTTTCTTAAAGCTTTATTAGGATCGAGGATTTGAAATCCCTAGTATGGTCGCCACTATGTTATCACTAAAAAATTTTCCCTAGAAGTTTTTAGAAGAAGGAAAGGACCAAGGTAACCAAAAACCAACTTTTAGGCATAGGATCTAGCCAACCTATGGCTCAGAGAGATCTCTCTCTATATGATTTAGGTTTGTTTATTAGGATTTTAGGCTAGTCCTTAAGGTTCAGGGAGTTTTGATTTGTATTGAAGGTTGGATGGTGGAATCCTTAAAACAGATGGATAGAATGATGTTTTTGGACCATTGGACTATGGAGTCAAAGAAGGTCAGCAAAAGTAGAATTAACTCACTAAAGGGAGTGTTCAGAGGGCAAGCTAACAGAGTAAAATGCAAGTCTTAGGGCTAGATGGGTGAAATGGTCTTAACCAGGGTAAGGGAGAACTTAAGAATTCTCGGATCGGGATTAAAATGAGGAATAAAGGATAATCATGAACACAGGGCAATTAAGAATCCTTTGCAGATTACAAGGAGACTACCTAAACTAAGGAGCAAACAATAATTCGTTAACTTAGATAATTAGTAGAAAACATTAAAATGCATAATAGTTAAAACATAGCGTAATGAAGTAAATTCTGAGATATCATTCCATATTATAGCATTCAAATTTCAGATATAAAATAAAGATGGTGGAAAAACATTAAGAAAGATAACAACATAAGAGAAAATACTTGTTTGCACTTCGCTCTACACATGAATCCTATGAAATGCCTTGTCTTTATTCATTAATCCAGCTTGCTAGTCTAATCAATGATACAATAGCTTATAGTTTTATGATCAAAAGTTCTATAGAAATGTCTAAGAATCCACCCTACATACTTTGAATTGTGAATTATTTATACAAAAAGTATTACAAAATGTTGTTGGGTTGTGTTATATTATTTCCACGACTAGCCCATGTAGTTAATTGGGGGGTTAGAAGGGGGAAGGAGCCCCGCCTTTGTTGCGCTGATTGCATAGCGGGGGGGTCATAGGGGATTTGAGGGGTGTAGGTAACCCCCCTGTATGGGGTCTGGGGCAATTCCTTGGAAAATTTTGTTTTTTGGACCTTATATTAGGTTGGGCAGACCTACCTATGGTTTTGTGCATGATTTTCGCACATGGTTTTGGATGCGATGGCTTTCGGTCCATGGTTTGGACGTGATGGTTTTCGGTCGATGGTATTGGATGCTTCAGTATGTATAAATATGTATAGTAAAATTGAAAGGAACATAATGAAGAAATCAAGCTGGTAGTCCCGGTTTCGGGATCCAGGGGAAAATCTTTGTGTATATGTGTTATGCTCTTGCATTGTTTATTTTCTGTGTTTTAGAATTCGTATGCAGGTAATTTATGTATAGGGTTAAAACCTACATTTGGTATTGGAGCTATTTTGGCTTCAAGGGGATGCCTTTGTTGCTAAGGGGTTTTACTCAGGCCTGTGGTAGACCCTGTTCAGTGGGATATCTGCAAGATCGATTCTGGTGGTGAAAGAAGATGGTGAGCAGTGGAAATATAAAGATCAAGAAATTTAATGGTCAGAGTTTTGAGTGGTTCAAACTTAAGATGGAGGATCTGTTGGTGGATAAAGATCAGTGGATCGTGGTAGACCCGGGTACTAAACCAAAGGGAGTGTCCGATGAAGAATGGCAGAAGTTGGATTGGAAGGCAAAGAGCACAATACGATTGTGTGTCTCAGATTCAATATTGTTGAATGTATCAGGGGAAGCTATGACGAAGGCTTTGTGGGACAAGTTAGGGACTTTGTACCAATCTAAGTATCTGGTGAATAAATTTTTCCTATGGAAAAAGTTGTAGAACTTGAGCATGAAAGATGGAGACTCAGTGACAGAGCATATGAACGCATTTAATACTGTGGTAAGTCAGTTATTATCTATTGATATTAAAATTTTAGATGAAGATAAGTGCATCAGTTTGTTGTGTTCTCTACCAAATTCATGGGATAGTCTGGTATTGCAATAGGTAGCAATGCAACTACCTTGCAGTTTGATGAAATAGTCTCATCCTTGTTGATGGAGGAGATGAGATGGAAAAATATGGAGAGCCAGAATGGTGATGCCTTGTCTATACGAGGATGGTCCCAAAATAGAAACAAAAATAAGTCATTGAGTGGGAGATCTAAATCTTTAGGAAAACTTGCAAAGGTGGTTTGCTAGAAATGCGGAAAGGAAGAGCACTACAAAAGGGACTGTAAATATAAAGCTCTTGACAAAGGAAAGGGATCTGACGATGCTCCTTCTACAGAGGCGAAAACCACCTTAGATGAAGGTAGGGATGTGTACTTGGCTTCATTTACGCATGTAGATCATGAGGCATGGTTGATTGACTCAGGTGCATCCTTTCACTCACTCCAAGTTTAGCATTAGGTTCCTCTTGGAAAGGACCTTCCTTATCTCCAAAATGGTTTTAGTTCTATCTTCCATATCCAGCTCATGAAGCTAATACCTGTTTTTGCTGTTGAGAGAGTGGATGAGTCTATTGGCATCCTCAAGCATGTCTCCCAATTCCTCCTTGACCTTCTGAATAGCTATTGTAGCTATATTTATTGATTCAGTTTGTTCAAAAATGACTTGAATGGATGGCCAAATATCATTGACAGAGTCAATGATATTGGCCCATAATAGTTCTTTGGTTGGTCCAAGGGGTTTCTCCAATGTTAGATCTTTCTCCATGGTTTTGACTCTCTCACTCATTCTATTGGCCTTTTGTGCTTCTTTCTTCCGCATAATTTGGGTGGGTTTGTAGTCAGTTTCTAAACTTTCCACCCTTTCTTTTAGTCTGTTCATTTCTGTAGCCTGGATAGACATTTCTTACATGGCTTTGACTAATTCTGCTAATTTTTCTCTTGATGCACCTGCTATTGTAGATTTTGCTGTAATTGGAAATGATGTGGCAGGTTGAGCTGTAGGTGCCAGTGTGGAAGGGACTGCAGTAGATACTGTAGGGATGACATTTGTAGAAGTTGTGGCAATGTCATTTTTTTTTAATTGGATCAGGTTATCCACTTCTTTCTCTATCTCTCTTAGTTTATCATTGAGTCTTATGACTAAGTCCATCAACTTCTCATGCTTTTGTTGGGTTTCCAAAACTTCCATTGTTTGAGGATTTTGTAGCTGGGGTATCTTTAATTGCTTCTTAAGTGTAGAAATATCATCGTTTTTCTTCTTTATGAGCTACTTGGTAGCCTTTATATCTTTGGGATCATGTCCCAACTCAATAACTAAGTCTTCCAAAGACTTAATCCTTGTATCCTTAGCCTATGAGGAGGCCTTCTCCAACTGAAATTGTGTCAAGATGTTGTTTAATGAGTTGTGTAGCTAATGGGCAACTATGGCTTTACTTGTTAGGGTGGAGTATATCATCTCTGCAGCTTGTTTATGCAGTTCTATCTAGTCTATGGGATGAATATGCCTTGCCAATACTTCAAAGTCAACCCTCTTGAAATCTGAAGATGTTTTGTGCTGTTGTGCTATAGGTTTGATAAAGGAAATTTGAAGTTTTCCCTCCTTGATGTCAAAAGCTAACATCAGCCATGTTTGATTTGTGGGAGTGAGTTTCAGATATTGTGCATAAGTCTGAGCTTTGAGTTTCTCATTCCTCATTTTGATTTCTTTATAATTGTCCTTTATGTTTTTGTCTTTGTCAGTAGGCCTACTAAATGAAGACACCTCCACACTTAGCTGCCTTTCCAACATCTGAGTCTGTGATGTGGATGGCTCTTGTATGTCTCTAGATGGAGTTATGGTCCTACTTCTGTCTACCTCTATATTGATTACATGTGCTGACCCTTCTGTATATTCCTGTTCAGAGGCGGGATTGAGCCTTTTCCTCTTACTGTGACTTGTTTCCTTCTGCAGATTAGAGGTGTCCATTCCTGAAGTGTAAGCTCCCTCTCTGTTTATTTTTGGATTTTTCTCCTCATTCTGAGGAGTTTGCATGATAAGAGGGATACTCATGGTGGCTTTTTCCTGGCACCTGCAGAAATGAGCTCTCATCAATTTGCCTCTCTAAATCAATCAAGGTATTCTCAATGTCTACCTTTGTACTATCTCTATCTATAAGAGTGTTCTCTACCCACTCAGATTGATTGGCATAGGCTTCTATTTCAGGTATGGGGTGATGAATGTAAGGCCCCAGTTTGGCCTTTTTCCTAAGTCTAGTCATGAATCCCTGAGGATCATATCTCCACATTGCTGCAAAATTTGGTCTTCTTCCTTCCTTTCCTCTCTATAATTGCAGATGAAGGGGCCCAATTGATCTTTGGCTATGAACTGGGTTTTCTTCTTGGCTGAAACAAAATTTACTTCATCTGAGTTCATTATCTGCCTATAATATTCCAAAGTAAATAACCTCACGGGGAGGTATTTGGGGAGTTTATATGGTGCAAGCTGGCACCCATAGATCCTTATCTCTGTGTGGTTTTGGTACAGGTACCAATCTCCCACTTTGGTTTATTTGGATAGCTGGAGGATCCTTTTTATCTCTGGACTTATCCTAGTTGGAGGATTTCCTATAAGCATAGTCATGGTTGGATGTACAAAAGAGTCTAGAAAATCTGAATAAGTGTATGGTGATCCAAATTTGTGGAACAATGGGGTCCAAAAAATGACAGAACTGGGCTAGCCTTTGGTATTAATCTTTTGGAGAGTGAAAGGAAATCTATCTGGTTGGTAGTACAGGAACATATGATAGAGGACAAATGAGTACTTAAACACTCTTTCATTGCTCATTCTAGTAAACCACTCGTGCATTCTATCAGCTATAATCTCAACAAAATTGTACAAAATAGCAAGAGGTTGTCCTGGGGTATAAATGAACATGAAGGCAAGTATAAGCTTATCAATGTATTGACTGGTAATGTAGCCCAAAATGTAGGATATCATGGTCACAATCTGCTTTCCCCTCGTAGAGAAGATCGCTGACACATATGGAGGGGGATCTTTGGGAATATGTTCTTCTTCCACAATGAAAGTTTGGAGTAACTGGGCCAATCTAGATGGGTTTAACTTGGTGTACTAGTCTATCAGATCCCCAATTGAGAGTGGGGTTAGATTGGGTCTTGGTTGAAAATGTAACATTTCATTTATGGATTTAGCTGTGATGGTGAACAAAACCTTCTGGTCATGAGACATGATAGTTCTATGGCTAGGGACATAGCATGCATGGGACATGTGGACAATTTCTGGGAAGACATGCACTTGGGGGAAATGATATCTGGGCAAATTGGATTCCCAAAGGCCAATATCATCTGAATGGTTTAGGTAGTTGTCTCTGCTTAAGCAATGAAATATGAGCAGGAGCTCTGGTGTAGTAGTATCTTTTATTTGGAAGTCCTTGTCATCTAGGGGAAGGTGGTCTAGGTCCAAATATGGGGTTGTCACAGGTCGGACATCCATGGAAATAGGGGAAACCATTATTTAGTTCTCGAGGATTTGAATTAGGTGCTAGGGGTTTCTCAGAGGTATAAACAGAAATTGGGAAATCTTAAAGGGTTTTGGCTGCATTTGTTTTTAAACTTAAGGTATTTGTTTCAATTAATTTTGACTTAATGAACCTATTGAAAAGGCTAAGTGGTTCCAAATTTGAATTGGGAGTGGTATTCTGTGGTGAAATACCTGGAATTTGGGTGAATTGGCTTCAAATTGATGTTTTGCAGTAGTTGTAGAGGTTTGTATGGTTCTGGTACGGATTGGGAGGTCAGTTGGGCTGTCTGCAACATCTTCTGGAGTGAATTTGGAGTTCTATTGGTCAATTCGGCATTTGTAGGAGTTGTAAAGGTTTTCTCAGTTTTACAAGGAAAATGAGCGAAAAGGGAGAAAAGAGGGATTTTTGGCCTTTTATAGAAAAACAATGGTTTTTTTGGCGGGTTCAATTACAAATGAATACTTGGTGGTTTATTCGGTTAAGCGAGGAAGCGTATTAGAGGGTCATCGCACTACTTTTATGGTGCGGGCGATATTCGGGAGGGTTCACTCGATGTGCCTTAGAGCACGACATGTAGCATTCGGGGGTCAGGGAAAACTGCCTTATCGAGCGAGGAAAGGTCGGCGATCGGGTTCGACTGATATGGATGTAGGTCGTCAGAGGAGGGGGGTGATGATCGAATGGGAGTCAGGTGAGGGAATTGCATGGGGGATAAAGAGAAAGGCTTTTGGGGGGCCCATAGGTTTAATTTTCAGCGGTATGGGATTAGTTTAGGAATTAATCCTGGGTTAAGCGATCGAGTTGGGCTTTAATCATGGGATTAGGGGATTGGGTGAGGTTAATGATGGGATTAACTTAGGTTTACTGGGATTAGGTAAACTAAGTAAAATTGTATCAGGATATGGGTAATTTATATAGTTTATAAGTAAACTAAGGGTTGGGTTATTTATATAAAGGAATTAATTTAATATAAGGTAAAAGGGATATGGAGGAAATATATAATAAAATTAGAAATTACTATGAATTTTAATGGGTGAAGGGGTTTTTCCTAAGCATAGTGTAACATGTCACGTTTGCACGCTTTTCATACCTTCAATACTTAGGATAAAGTATTTTTTGTGGGTTTTTGAGTGAAAAGGGATTTACATGGGGGTTTCCACTTTTCCTAAGTAAATGGTGTCAACCATAGGAAAGTATGGTTTTATTATGGAAATGAGGGGAAATGAAGGGAGATGAATTTTTGATGAAGGGGATTCTAGAACTTATGCCCATAAGTCATTAAGCCGAGGGTCTAGTCCCTCCAAAAGTTAGAGAAATGCTCTGAGCCTCTTTGACTTAAAGGATTTGAGTACTTAGAACTTATTAGTGGAAAACTAGTAAGTAGAAGGGTGAAATGACTAAGGGGATCTTAAATAAACCAAGTTGTAAACCATTGTCCTTGATTCATTTATAGCTTATGCACATTTGAAGGATGCATTTAAAACATGACATAAGTGCTTTTGTGTAATCACTTGATATTTCTGCAACCTTTCTTCTACTTACCCATTTACTTACCCTACCATTTTTTTTTCATTTTATTTGGGTGAATTTAGGCTAGCAAACCCTTATCAAATCCTTTTTCTTTTACAAAGCAAACTATATAATTCTAACCTTATATCAATCTAAGGGCTTAGATTAAACTGATGAGCTCCTTTTATTTACTCTACCTATCTAATGATCTACAAAGATTAAACTGTTTGGTCAGATTTTGTTCTCTAACTATAAACACACAATTCAAAACATGGTATAATCAAGATTAAACAGTTTGATTACCATGGATTGTGGCATGAATAACAAGATGCACACAATTATTATTGTGCATAAAATGTAAATAGTAGTGGCATTTTGACTTGCACACTTTCATGGTCTCTTTTGTTTTTTGGGTTCATATATTTTATTTTTATGGACTTTTTCTTATTCTTTTTGTCCTTTGATTACTCTTTTAGGACATACCCTCTTTACATTTTTAAAATTTTTTAATATGGAAAACATATGCAGAAAGCAAAGGTATGTACAATATTACAAGTCTTAACCTTAGTCATTCAAAATTATGACTCCTATTGGTATAAGAACCTAACAACTCCTATACTATGCAGGAAAGAATAGGTAGTGTCCTTGAATTGAAGCCCCGAAGGTCTTGTTGATTCCACTATTGCTCTTGTAACATTAATATTGGGACGCTTGTCCTCAAGCCTATTGTAAATGACCTCCCAAGTTGTTGCTCCTCCATCAGAGCTGTAGACTGTATCAGAGAATATGGGAGCCATCTCTGTAAACTTGGATTCTGTGACGCTCTACTTTTTTTGTTTCTGCATCACCTTCCTCAATGACATGTATTTTGTAGCTTTCCTGAAATGGACAAGATATATCAACACAAACAATATCGAGCAATTAAGATTGAATTTTTGAAATGACCTTGGATCGTGAGAAAGGTTTAATGAAATACTCAACATTAACTACCCATAAATTGGAAAATGATTAGCTCTCCTCAAGCCGCTAAATATTTATTATCCTGTCAATTTGTTTGTTTTTGTATTTAAAACACAATTATTTCACACGCTTACCACTCTTATTCACATATCACAATCTTCAAACGGATACAATATAGCATTGTGCTTACTATAAGGCGAAATGTGATTGCGATTGTCACAATATCGCGTTTCGCAAATCATTAATGGGCATTGTAATGGCATAGCTTAATTACTTGCAAAGTTTGTGAAGTGTCATTTGTGAAATTACAAGGTGCTTATAATCAGGATATCACAGTGGGAGGTTTGATTGCACATCCTAGATTTTTAGAGGTGTTTTATGATAGTCACATGGAAAAGTGCGATTTGTGACTTGCGATAAGGATCTCATCCTTGGGTTGTTTTGCAAGATTTTTCAAGGCAATTTCTTAGAGTTAGTTTTTATTATCTTATGGCTAAATATTTAAAAGGGTCCCCATTTATATCTCTAACCTAGCTATTGTTATTCATAAATTCGGGGGTTTTTACATAGTACAACACCACCATATACATAGTTTGACCACCTTCCTTGTACTCCAACTATTGCAAATAAATAGTGTAATATAGATGTACATAATAGTAGTAATGTAGGAACTAGATTAGTAGCTAATGATATTTGGAATTTTTTTTTTCAATTGTTCAAAAAATCAGGATGGATCTGGATATAGTTGTGTTATTATAAACCCACACAACAAGAAGTACATTCTATCATGACATTTGGAGTTTGAGTGCACAAGCAACATTGTTTAATATGAAGCACTCATCCTAGGATTAAAGAAAACATCGACCTGAAGGTAGAGGTACTCAAGGTAATTGGTGACTCAGACGTTATCACCTGTTAGGTACGAAATATTATCCACTATTGTTCACCAAATATAAAAAATTACTAGTAGGAGATATGGTGACTTATTTCTCATTTTAAAGCTTTTAATATTATTTATATTCCTAGAATTAGAAACACCACCACTAATACAATAAATAATGCAGCTGATAGGATGTCACCTTTGAAAAATGGTTTTTTTATAGAGATTATATATAAACCATCTGTGTCTGATAACATAACTAACTTTCATTTTTTTAATGACGACCAACAAATACTACATTTTATGGCCAAAACAAACATGTTTAAGGACTATGCCCAAAGGAGTGGTGTATCTAGAGAAGCTTTATGACCTGCAAAACTGATTCAGAGGACCAATCGTCACTAAGAATCAGAGCTCAAAGTGATCATATGAACAAGTCAATTTGGGAACTCAAGATAATCCAAAATATGTAAACCTCGGTACATGTCGTTCTCCACAGGAACGACAAGCATTTATTCGCCTTTTCAAACAATATTATGACATGTTTGCATTGACATATGATTATTTAAAGACATATGATACTTGTATTATCTATCATGTCATTCCTATTAAATAAGGGGTGAAACCATTCCAACAAAATCCAAGGAAAGTTCATCCAACGCTTGAACCCCTGATCCAAAAAGAATTAAGGAAGCTGTTGGATAATCAAAATTTTTAAGGTTAGACATTCCACTTAGGTTTGAAATTTGGTCCTGGTCAGGAAAATGTCTAATAAGATCCACCTACCTGTCGATTTTTTCAATCTCAACTGGGCATCAGATAAGGATAATTACCCAGTGCCATCTATGGAACAAATTCTCCAAATAGTATCTGGGTCCAAGATGTTCTCGTTGCTAATGGGTTCTTCGGGTATAATTAGGTGTTAGTGGCAGAACCATATCACCTAAAACTAACTTTTAGGACCAAGTGGGGGGCTTTTTATTTTAAGTGCATGCCATTTAGAATTATTAATGATGACACTACATTTCAAAGAGAAATGGACATTGATTTCTTTGGCTTAATTAGTCAAAGTGTAGTAGTATATTTAGATGATGTAACTATATTTTCTAAAAGAAGATTATATCATGTACGTCATCTGAAACAAATATTTGAGGGATGTCGCAAGTATGTGGTTTCTCTTAATCCAAAGAAAAATATCTTTGGTGTTGTTAACACCAAAAAATCGTACACTTGATAGTACAATCCAGAAGATATTAAAAGTGTCCAGCAGAATGCACAGGTGGACATTTTTCTAGCCAGATACATTATGAAGATTCAAAAATAAAAAGTTCTCTTAAGGTCCAAAGTTTATAAAGGAAATCAATTAAGTTTTCACGTATATTTATTCAATAAATGCGTGTGCATGACATATCCTCAAAAAGTCACGCAATTGCAGAAAAGATGACTCAACAATCTGAGAACACTCTACACACTTGGAGCTAATTTTTTGATATGAGATTGGCTTAGTACATCAAAATTTGAGTTTCCATGGACAAGTGTAGCCCTCAATGGAATCCTCTTGCCTTACTCATGTGTATTTATCATGTATGTACCAAGAGAGGGAAGAGGGATTAAAAAAACTCTGTATAAATAGGCCATGGGAGAGCAAAAAGCAAGAGACATTGTTATGTTGGTCAAATTGCTATTTGAGCAAACCGCCATTACATTGTTGAAACCAAGGAAGTGAAGAGCACTACCATGTTGGACAACTTGATTCTAAGAAACCCAACATCTTATTGAGCGAAGAGCAATCCACCCTTTAGAGAATCTTCACACTTATTTGAGAGAGAGGAGAAACTTGTAAAGATATTGAGGAAAATAAACCCCCTTGTTGAGGATTTTTGAGCTCTCTAGCTCAAAGAATTCTCTTCAAGTGTCTGAGATTCTAATTGTATTTAACCTCTATCACAAACAATCAATAAAGGGAGATTTTTCCATATATTATTTACGTGTTTTCTCCATTTGAGCATTGTTTCGTTCATGAACCTCTTTGTTTAAGTTTATGTTTATGTATGCGTTGTTTCCACTATTTACAATGTTGTGTTTATTTAAGTCTGTCCACTAACAACGCAAATTTTGAATGTGATCCTTTGCAGGTAACAATCCACTGCTAAGGGGGTGTTTTTTGGTACATTTGTGCTCAAAAAACATTACAACAAGTGTATTGGAAGGTATTCTAATAGGACAATTCATTGCTAAGAGTGGAATCAAGGTCGATCCATAAAGGGTCAAAACTATAGCCCAAATCCCTTTTCCCATAAATAAGAAGGCTATGCAATCTTTCCTCGGGAATATTAATTTATTGTGTAATTTCATCTCCAATTAGGAAGATATAATTAAGCCAATGCAAGAGATGATAAAGAAAGATGCAATCTATAAATGAGATAAAAGATAAAAGGATTATTTTTCTCAAATCAAACAAGTTATTGCTGATGCACTTGCTTGTTTAGTCCTAACTATGGAAAATATTTCTTGCTATATACCTTCACTTTTGATTCATCAATTGTAGCTGTATTGACTAAAAGGGATAATGAAGGAAATGAAAAACATATTTCTTTTATGAGTGTTGGTTTACATGGGTCAGAATTGAACTACCCTGCCATTTATAAACAAGATTATGCAGTATATAAGGAAGTTAAGCCTTTCTGGCCTCATCTACTAAAATCCCACATGATTATATATGTGCCTCTTCTAGCATTCGTAACACTCTTTGTGCAGTATGTACTGGGTGAGAAGCAAGAAAATTGGATGACTTGTTTGCAGGAATATGATCTAGAATTTAAGCCAGTTCATACTATTAAAGGTTGTAGCCTCTTCCAACTCACAACAAAATCAAGAGATTCTAAAGAACAATATCTTCTAGGATGGGAGCAAGAAATAGACATGTTTAACATTGAACCAATCCCTCCAACAAGCTCAATAGCACCCTCTCATTCAGATATATAGAAATATTTAGAATATGGCACCTTACCCATGAATTTATCAAATAAACATAAAAGGGAAATTCACCTTAAATATATGTCATATCAACTTGTGTACAAAGTTCTTTTGCAAAAGCACCATAATGGCGTCTTGCTAAGATGCTTAGAGCCCCAGGACAAAGAAAGGGTATTAAGAGACTTGCACGATGGACCAAGTGGTGGACACTTTGCAAGTGATACAACTGCACATAAAGTAATGACGGCTAGTAACTACTAGCTCACTATGTTAAGAATTCTCATGCTTATGCCCAAAAGTACCCATCATGCTAGAGATGTGCTAGTCAAGACCAGAAGTTAGCCTTCCCACTACTACCAATAGTAGTTGAGGAGCCTAACCATCAATGAGGACTAGATGTCATTGGTGAAATATTTCCTCACTCATCAAAGCAAACCTGATACATCTTAACAGTGATAGTTTATTTCACTCAGTGGATTGAAGTGGTTCTTTTGAGATAAGTTAACAATTAGGAAGTCATTCAATTTCTAATGAAAACATTATAACTAGGTTCGGTATTCCAATGTCACTTCTCTTTGATAATGCAACATATTTTTCTCGTTGAAATTATATAAGTTTGCAATAGAAAAGGGGATTGATTTAAAGCATGCATCTAATTATTACCTGTAGGGAAATGGTTTAGCAGAATTAACTAATAAGAATCTCATCCGCATAATTAAGAAAAACATTTTCTCTGAGCAATGGAACTTGCACAATGCTTTGGTAAATGCATTATGGGCTGATGGTGCAACTCCTAAACCCTCTCTTAAAACCTCACCATACTTCCTCATCTACAGTAAAGAAGCTATCTTTCCACCTAACCTGTATCTCCCAACCTTGCAACTTTCCCAAGAATCCCAAGGTAAACCATGCCTTTTGGTTCAAAGTAGGATGGATACCTTGCTTAAAATCGAGGAAGAAAGGCTCAAAGCTAAGGAAAGATTCATCGTACACCCAAATTGTATCAAGCGTTGGATCGATAAGAAATCCACAACGACTAAGAGTTTCATTGTGGGTGGCTCAATATTGAAGTGGGAAAAATCCCATGAAAAGAAAGGAAAACACACGAAGTTCCAATTCCTATGGATAGGCCCTTTCACCATTGAAGAAAAACTCAGTCACAGTGCTTTCAAGATGAAATCCTTAGATGGGAGGACTAACCCTATTCCCATTAATGACTGATATTTGAAGTGCTACTTTTAATAGAAGATCCAAGCTACATTCCTTATACATTTTTCTTTCTTTGTTGTTGTTTGTCACCTATTTTATGTTTTTGTGTCAAGTCATGACTTGCCTTGTTTCCCTCATCTGGTCATTGTGCATAAATAATACCTTGTGTGAAAGAGTGAATGGTTTTGAAGGGCTATGTGTTGGAATGAATGAGGGCATGCCACAACCACAACACTTGATTATCTATTTGTTCTTGTTATTTGTGTGGGAAGATACTTTACATTGAGTCAAGTCTGGAAGAAAATACGATACATGCAAGATGAGAACCTTGAGTAAAACATATAAGAACTGCATCCAGGCTAGCATACCAAATCCTCAACTTTGTGTTCTACATGCTTATCTAATCGTGTAGAGAAAGGATAAGGGGAAAATATATAGCGAGAAAACCTATATCATAGGTTATATAAATAATTATCTAAAGAGGAAACCTCTTATGCTCTTAATAAGTCGAGGTCCCTCTTCCACCCCATTGAAATAATAAGTGCCAAAGCACAATTATACTAAATTAATAAATACAAGGTGAAAGAAGAGAAAGGTTGGGCCTGTGCAGAGAGGTGAAGCAAGTGACTTCATCGGGGTACTGAAACGGCTCATTGGTAGTGAAGCAACACTTGTAATCCTATAGTGACTCCACCAAGGTACTTTTCAGGCCTGCTAGTAGTAGAGAAACACTAGAGATAAAACTCATACTCTTAATATCTTAAAACTTACCATTACATATTACTCTTTCCTATATTGAAAGAAATGTGATATGGCATAGCCTCTTGTGTGTTGAACCAAAGAAAGGAATGTAGGATGTTATCGATATAACTAAGTTGAAAAGGGAAAAGTCAAGGAAATATAATTTGTGAATCAATACTTCCTAAAGGGTTATTCCTCTAATTGAAAACTATTCCTAGGAAGAGAAATTGAAGTTCACCCAATGTGTCGCTGAGCATTGTCGCTACTACAACACCCTCCAAAATTTTTCTACATTTGAATTTTGGAGCCTACTCAATTATCGTATCAAGTGGTAGTTTGGTCACTAAGTGTCATTTCGTTCCATTTTACATGTTTCAGGTGTTCTTGTTATCCTCTTAACCTGCAAGACAATACAAGAATACCAAATATGCAAAGAAATATACCCAGAACATAGAACAATGAGAAATAACAGCAAGTATTTTATTATTCATAAAGCAATGTTCGCTTGCCTCTTCGAGGGGGCAACCTCCAATAGGGCAAAGCTCAGTTAAAAAATAAGACACGATGCTCCTCGCAAGGAGTCTCTATCCTTTATATAGGATTCATACATGCAATACCATGGGGCAATACCATGGTTCTTATTAATACCATCTATCTAATACCATGGCCCATTTGCAACTAACTGTGGTTCCGTCATTAAATGTGGGTTAATCACTTACAATTATTAATATGGGCTTTATTGACTCTTTACTTAACTATAACTATGACTCGATCCTATTACATAAATAAGGGGGTTAGGGTGGGACCCTAACATGGCCTCCCTCATAAGAATAGCCTTGTCCTCAAGGTTGAAGCTGCAGAAACTGCTGAAGAATAGTGGTTGGTTCCCAGGTTGCATCTTCTAGAGAGGTGCCTTTCCACTTGACAAGGACTTCCTTGATCATGCGGCCATGCAGATGCCATTCTTGTGTGTCTAGGACCTGTTCAGGTTGGAGCTAGATTGACCCTTCTTCATCCAGTTTAGGTAGATTGGTTTGAATTCTGCAATTGTTCCCAATCACTTTCTTGAGGCATGAGACATGGAAAACTGGATGGATTTTTGTAGTGGGTGGCAAAGCTAGCTTCTAGGCCACTTCTCCAATGTGCTGAAGTAATTTTGAAGATAGTTTTTGAAAACCCTTGTCTTTGAGTGATGTTTTCTTATATGGTTGCAACCTCAAAAATACTTGATCCCCTTCTTGAAATTGGTGTTTTGAGTGATGCTGATCTACCTGTTGCTTCATGCGGTTTTGAGCTTGATGAAGATTCTCTCTAAGATGGGCGAGCATGGTTGTGTGGTTCTGTAGGAGTTGATCCACTGCTTGTACCTTTGAGCACCCCTTGATATAAAAAGTAGGGGAAGGAGGGAGTTGACCATAAACTACTTCATATGGAGTCATTTTGGTGGTGGCATGATAGTTGGTGTTATACCACCATTCAGCTAGAGGTAACCATTGTACCCAGAGATGTTGCTTTTATGAAGTGCAACACCTAAGGTAGGTTTCCAGACATTTGTTGACTGCTTCAGTTTGACTATTAGTTTGTGGATGATAGGAAGTACTGAGTTTTAGTCGGTTACGTTGTAGCCTAAAGAGTTCCTTCCAAAAATTATTGGTGAAGCCTGGGTCACGATCAGACACAATGGAAGTGGGCATGCCATGCAATTTGAAGATTTGATCCATGAAAGATTGAGCAACCAAATTCGGTGTAAAAGGGTGGGGTAGGGAACAAACATGAGCATACTTAGAAAGTCTGTCCATAACCACCATGATGACTGACTTATTTCCTAACTTTGGAAGACCTATAATGAAATCCATAGAAGCCTCCGTCCATATTGACGCCTATATGGGAAATGGTTGTAATGTTCCTAGTGCTTTGACTATCTCTCCTTTGTGGTGCTGACAAACGTCGCATTCCGCGACAAAAGTAAGAATGTCCTTTTTCATGCCTGTCCAAAAAAATTATCTTCTAGTGCGAGCATACGTCTTATGAAAGCCTAAATGTCCTGCAGTGGGGGATGAGTGAAACTCCACCAAAATGTGGATTTTGAGGGTGGATTTTGGTGATATTACGACTCTGTCCTTGTAGCGAAGAATCTCATCTTGCCACAAGAATCCCTTGGTGGAATTTGGATCTGCTTGCAATTGAGTAATGAGTTGGGAGAGCTAGGGATGTGAAAACCATTCCTTGTGAACCTCTTCAATCCATTATGGAATGGGAAGGGAAATTGCGAGCAGGGTACTTTCATCCTCAAATTGGCAAGATAATGCATCTGCTACAATATTTTCACACTCTTTCTTGTAAATTATCTCATAATCATATCTCGGCATTTTGGCGAGCCATTTATTTTGTTGTGGTGAGGATAGGCATTGCTCCAAAAAATATTTAAGACTTTGATGGTTTGTGTGGATTTGGAAGCGTTGCCCCAATAAGTAAGGTCACCAGGTATCTACTGCATGTAAGATGGCCATCATCTCCTTCTCATAGGTAGATTGTACTAGTTTCTTCCCACTTAGTTGTGGGCTTGTGAAGGCCAAGGGTCAACCTTCCTACATTAAGACTGCTCCAATACCCGTACTCGAAGCATCACATTCAATGACAAAAGATTTGGTGAAGTCGGGTAGTGCTAAGACCGGAGTGGAACACATGGCATTTTTTAGAGCTGTAAAGGCCTGTTGTGCTTCATCATTCCAGAGGAATGAACTTTTCTTGAGGAGTTGAGTAAGGGGCCTTGCAATGTGACCATAATTGCAGACAAATTTACAATAGTAGCCCATGAGACCCAAAAATCCCCTCAGGCTCTTCAAGGTCTTAGGTTGCGGCCAATCCTGCATTGCCTGGATCTTTTTGGGGTCCACCCTGACACCTTCACACCCCACAATGTGGCCCAAATACTCAACTTCTTCCATGCCAAAAGAACACTTGGACATCTTAACAAATATTTAATACTCGTAGAGTAGTTGCAAGAGAAGATCTACATGTTGAATATGTGCGGCCCAATTGTGACTGTAGATGAGGATGTCATCGAAGAAAACAAGGACAAATTTTCTGAGATATGGTTTGAGCAGGTGGTTCATAAGGCTCTAAAAAGTAGATGGGGCATTACAAAGACCGAATGGCATGACCAGGAAATTGGAATGGCCTTCATGAGTTCTGAAAGCAGTCTTTGGAATGTCGAATTCTTTCATGCGAATTTGGTGGTAGCCTGAGCGAAGATCAAGCTTAGTGAAGAATTGAGCCAAATTTAGTTCATCTAGAAAATCATCAACAATGGGGATGGGAAATTTATCTTTGATTATCAACTTATTTAGGGCCCTGAAGTCTAGACACATATGCCATTCCCCATGTTTCTTGAGCACCATAACTAGCGGTGATGAATAAGGACTAATGTTGGGACGAATGACACCTACTTCCAAAAGTTCCTTGATTATTTTTTCTATTTCATTCTTTTGGGTGAATAGATATCTATATGGGTGCATATTTGGTGGTTGGGCCCCTGGGACCAAAGTGATGCTATGATCATGTTCCCTCTCGAGGGTGGAAGCTCATGAGGCTTGTTAAAGACAGACAGATGGTTATTTAAGATATGTTGCATCTCAGGATGAATCGGAAGAGAAGTGGGTTCGAAGGCTTGCATGGCATTAAATTGAGCTATAACTCCATGATGGCCCTTTTTTAACAATTTTTCCATCTGATGTGAGCTGATGATAGAGGGAGCTCCCACCTGGAGTCTGCGGAGTCTATGTGTGTGGTTGTTTTGATTAAAGCTCATATATAACTCCTGGAAATCCATTGTGATTGGGCCAAGTGTGTGAAGCCATTCAGCACCTAGGACAATGTCGCACCCTCCCATGTGTATGGCAAACATGTGGGTCTTTAATTGATAATCCCCCATTTGAAGTTTGACATTTTCATAGCGGAATTCATATTTCATTGTTCCCCCATCAACAATTTGGACTAGGAAGTTAGAAACTGCTCTTACAAAACAATGTGTTGCTTTCGTGACTCTTTGATGGATAAAATTATGTATACTTCCACTATCAATCAAGACTACTACTAGGTGATGCTTAATAAAACCTCTCATTTTGAGAGTTTGAGGCGAATAAATCCCTGCCAAAGCATCTAGCGAAATAACTGGTTCTTCAGGTACATTGTCCTTTTGGTTGTCCTCTTCTTCCTCCTCTAGTTCCTCAAGTGGTGGGGCTTCCTTCGATGAGCTGTGATCAGTAGCATCAATTTGGAAAAATTTGGGCTCCTTGCGTTTATGCCTAGGGGAGTATTTTTCATCACAGTGGTATGATAATCCCTGCTTTCTTCTTTTCACCATTTCTACAAGGGACACCTTTTGAACCTTAAGTGTTTGGGTAGTGCTGTGAGCCTGTGGAGGGTGACCCTTGGCAGTGAAATTTGGGTGATTGGACTGGGCCGCTAATGCACGTTCCACTTCATGAGCTATCTTGCAAGCCTCCAGCCATGAGGGAGGGTGGTGTAGTCGAGCATGAGCTTGTATGGCCTCTTTAAGACCACTGGTAAAACATTCCATGTAGAACTCATCTTGTAGACCTAAAGTGCAGAAAGCTAAGGCTTCAAAGGCTGTAATATATTCATCCACTATTCCAATCTATCGGAGCTTAGTGAGACGACCCAAAAAGGCAAAGTCATGGTCAAAGCGATCCATAAGAGATTTTTTTAATGTGTCCCAAGTCAAGGGCCTTCCATGGCAACATTGATGCCATTTCCACCATTGCCATATTTCATTGTCCAAGTACATGCTCCCCACACTAAGCTGAGTGGCATTATCCAGGATGTAATTCAGATTGAAATATTTCTCCATTTGTGTTATCCATGCTGTCGGGTGAGAGCCATCAAATTTATGCATGTCCAGCTTGGGTGGTCGTGGGTGGGATTGTTGATGGGTGCCCCATAGGTGAAGAGAGTGGCTAGACTCACCCTCACTGTGTTCATTGCCCATATAAGCCTCCTTGCGAGCTTCTGCGTTGCCCATAGAGAGTACTGTAGTTATTTTTGATAGTTGGTATTGGATGTCTTTCAAGGATGCTTCAAGTTTGTCGATCTTCTCATTCGCCATAGCTTGAGCTCTAGCTTCTACCATGCATCGACCTAATGTACTGGAAATTTTTGGAAAGCCCGAATTTTTTGGCTCTAACAATTGAATGGTACCACCTTGCTCAACTTGTCGTCCTGATTCTGATGGGCTAAGTCACCAGTAAGTGCCTCGGGGGGGTCTTAGATTTTTTTTTTTTTGAAAACTCCTAACGGAGTTTTACTCCTTGCTTAGGAATACTATAGTAGTCGAATCCCCGAAATGTCAATGCTGCCAAATTCCTGCGAGAATCACGCCCAGGTATAGGAACCCACACAACTACTCAGATCTGGATGGTGGATTTGATGGATCTGAGAGATTTGAATGGCTAATCAGATAGATCTAAATGAAGGAACAGATTGCTGCTGCGGATCAGATGGATTTAATAGATCTGAATGGCGGGACTAATTGCTGTGGCTGCTGCAAAACCCCAGTTGCAAGATCTGATCTAGTAGATATTATGCGTGATCCAGAGATAGAGAAGGCAACTATGGTCTCAAGGAGTGTCAAGTGCTACAGATCGCAATATACATAAGGGTCTGATAGTAGTACTTGGCCCAATTTTTTAGGGCACTAACCAAGGAGGATCAACCATACCCTTAGCTGTACAACCCGAATACCCTATCATACGGGTGAGTAATCTCTCTGAGTACTATTCTCAGTGTACTGTAGTAGCAAGACGGCTGACGGTTTATCTATGGCAAGGTTTCAAGGGAGCTAGGGGCTTTCGATATACCCAGAGGGTACTTGGAAGACAGTCCATGCGCGGTTCTATCTAATGCGCTACTACTCGAAGGGGTACCCACAGGGGTTACAAGGGAGTCCAACAAGCATGACCACCTCTTGTATTTCCTATGTGCATGCCTCCCCAAATCCGCAGGTTTATGCGCTCAACGATAGATCCCGTGGTTTAAAGACGCTGGAACACGTCCTTAGCCAAATTTTTTTTTTCTAAAAAATGGAGATCCCGCCGGCCCTGGAAAGCGCTCTAATACCACTTGTTATGCTCTTAACCTGCAAGAAAATACAAGAATACCAAATACACGAAGAAATATACCCAGAACATAGGACAGTGAGAAATAACAACAAGTATTTTATTATTCAGAAAGCAATGTTCACTTGCCTCTTCGAGGGGGCAACCTCCAATAGAGCAGAGCTCGATTAAAAATAAGACACGATGCTCCTCGCAGGGAGTCTCTATCCTTTATATAGGAGTCATACATGCAATACCATGGGGAAATACCATGGTTCTTATTAATACCATCTATCTAATACCATGGCCCATTTGCAACTAACTGTGGTCCCGTCATTAAATGTGGGTTAACCACTTACAATTATTAATATGGGCTTTATTGACTCTTTAATTAACTATAACTATGACTCGATCCTATTACATAAATAAGGGGGTTAGGGTGGGACCCTAACAGTTCTTGTTCTTTACAAAGTGTCGTTGCATTGTTTAGAACATATTTTGTGCACTCCATAGTTATAATACGCTTACTAGTTATCAAATGACACTTTTGGTCACAGTCGCACATGATTTGTCTATTGTACTTGGAAAGTGCTTATAAAATGGAATTCTGATGTCTATTTCTTAGTAATAAATCCTGTCTAATTTTTACTAATGAGTTGGTATGTGTCACACTTGATTTTTCTCCTAATTCATTGTGTTTTCCCCTAGTATTATCTTCTAAACTTAGACAAATTTTGGCTTGCACAAGTTGGCCCACTAAGGCTAAGAGAGTGCATAGTGCTCTCCCAAGGCTTAGTCAATCCCCTTTCCTTATTCAGAATGTGCCCCACACCCTCCTAAGCGCATATCACACTCCCAAGCAACAAGATATTCTTGTATTTCGAAACTACTCCCTCCAACAAGCCCCTCTCTTAGTTGAGCACACAACACATCAATAGTGCTTAGTTAGACTTCCTTGACCCTTGAAACTACACACTGCACCCTTAGTTGAGTGCATGGTTCATCAACAATGAACATTAGCCTCTCTAGAATCTTCACATTGCTTCCTATACCCTCTTTGAGACTTAGGCTTCCCTAGTTGAGTGCATGGCGTATCAATAAGCATCATTAGGTCTCTTTCATCCTTCACACTATGACCTGCACCCTACATCAAGACTAGTATAGTGCATATCACATCCTCAAGCTTCAACACTCATCCCTTGTCCCTTAATAGTGTGTCATGCACTCAATTTCTTCCACTTTCCTTCCCGAGCACACTAATAAATCATAATCAAAAGCTTTGCATGAAACATGTTAGAATAAGAGATTTTTGGGCTGATGTTTGTTTTCCATGAGTGATATTAGTTTAAGGTGTTCTAGAATAACATGGAAAGGATGCACGAAGAGATTTGTCAAAAGGAGAAACTTAAGGAAGAATTCAAGAGAAGAGAACACACAAAGTAACAAGATGAAGAATATTGGAACCCTGATGATCAAAGAGGTCCATAAAGACTCCATATGATACAAGACCCTTTGGAGGGTAAAGGAAATAAAAACATGAATTATTAATGCAATATTGAAGACACAAGTGGCGACACTATAACATCTCAATAAAGTCCATGTCATTAGTCATTATGGGTCCAAGTCATCAATTAGTGACTTGTTGACTTATCATCACATGATGATGTGGAAATCATGATGTAATTATGTAATCATTGTAAATACAAATATGTGGAATTTCAAGAGTCATATATGGAAAAAAGAGCTACCTAGAGAAGTCCAAAAGACATATGTAATTCCAAAAGTCATAAAGAAGTTAAAATATCATCTAAAAGTCCAAGAGTTGTATAGAAGTCTGAAGGTCATTAGGAGTTGAAAATTCACAGGAGAAACTCAAGAGTCATGGGTATATGAAAATTCAAGGCCCTAGTTATATGAGAAAACTCATTATTAAAGCAAAGGAATTTTCACCTTGGCTTCTCTCACAAGGAATTAGAGGGATAAAGCAAGTTCTTATGGAGAGAAAGTAGTGTCTCTAACACTCCTCTATTGGAGCTAGTGGTTTTCATTGTACTCATGTATTTTGGAATTTTTGCTTAATACTTGAAGTCATTTGGCTATCACATTTTCATGCATAGATCATCGATGTTTCAAGAGTATTCTTCAAATGTTTGTGGTTTATGTTGGAATCCATATGTACTAAAGACATTGAACTATTTCAGTGGATTTGGTGGTTAAATTGTTGGAAATGTGTTGTGATTGTTATAAGATTCGTTGCATCTATGTGAAAGATTTCGCTTGATGACTAAAAATTCTTCCATATGATGTTCATGTGTCTTTACTAGATTATTACTATACTTTTCTTTTAAGAGACTCACTTTTGTTCCTTCCTATGAAAGAACCTTGATACATTTACAATTGAACATTTCACAAGGAATACTCTCTTGCACATTCAAAAGCACATGCACATTACTCTCTTATGCTAATTATTTAAGCCAAGGAAAATATTTAAGTATGTTAGAAAATTATATATTACGGAGCAATGGAACACATGAAATAATAAAGAAATATAAACACAGAAAATGCATAAAATAAGAGAGACACAGATATACGTGGTTCACCCAGTTTGGGCTACGTCCACCCCGAACAGCCAGTCCTTCCT
>APFE031109293.1:259840-272802 GCA_000404065.3 Pinus taeda
ACTAGAAATTACTATACTTTTACAAGGCAATTTTACAGCTATTTTTAGCTTCGGGGGTGCTGCCCCCGAAACCCCCCACCATGGGGGGGCTCCCAAAGGTCGCAACCGCCCCCCCCTAGACCCCCCCTGTAGCGAATATTTTACGGGCGGCGTTGCCGCCCCCATTTTGAACTGGGGTCCAATGTGGCGGTACTTTTGAATATAGAAGATAATCAGGTTCCACACCCAACAAAGTAAATAGTAGTAGATCCATATTTCTAGATGGGAATCCTATACCAAACTATTGGGTGTGGAGCATGATTTCATCCTAATTTAGAGGTCTTTGTTTTAGCCGGATGTATACCCTAGGAATATTGTACACCCCTCCATGCGGGGTGCGGGGGTTTCGAGGGTAGTGCCCCTGAAGCTAAGAACATATGTAAAATTGCCTTGTAAAAGTATAGTAATTTCTAGCCAATCTAGGTCATTCATTAGGCAGATGATTTGACAGTAGAATTTATGTTTAGTTTAGGGTTTTTCGCCTTAGAAGGTAACTCCTCTCTTTGTATGAGGGTATTGTATTGAGGCTGTGGAATATATGTGTATTCTCAGAGCGAGAAATAGATAGGTGAGATTGTGAGAGAAAACAGAGGATATTACAGTGGATCTACTGTAGGGTGTGTCTCTTCATTTTGCTGGATAATAGAAAGTAAGGACTGGTTGTTTGAGGTGGACGTAGTCCAAACTAGGTGAACCACGTATATCTATGTCTCTCTGGTTTTATGTGTTTGTGTTTTTCCACATATTATATGTCTTGCATTTCACTGTCATATATAATATTTTTCTAACACAAATGATGTGAGGTCTAATTAGGACTTCATATCGATGAGATCCCCTATATGTTTCCAAGATCCAGAACCATCAACAAGTTCTTGTTTATTTCTAGAACATACATCACTTCATGAAGAATAATATATTTCCCATAGTCCAAATCAAATTTCATAGTACTAAATCCCATCACTGGATATGTAGAGTTTTCCCCAAGAATAATATTCAAACTTGTCTCCCTCTCAACCAGATTTGAGAGGACTTACTTATACCTAGTGAGGTGTCTAAAAGCTCCACTATCTACTAGCCAACTATTGTAGAAATCCAAAGGATAAGAACTAGAGAGAGAGAATTGTCTCTCTCTCTTCTATCATCACTTCTTCTTCCGTCGTTTCTTCTTCTTCTATCATCATACCTATTGTTATTGTAGCTTCAATCGGATCTTGGAGCATCTCTCTTTCTAAGACAATCTCGGGTATATTGACCACGCTTCTGAAAATTGTAACATTCAATATCCCTTAATATTTTATCAGAGTCATTTTTCTTAAGAGAGGACCTATTCAAATGATATTATCTTCCTTTTACCTTTTTCTTCTTATTTTGACTAACAAATGCAATAGGCTCTTCTTCTCCATTATTATGAATTCTCCTTCTTGAAATCATCTTGGTTTCTTATTGAGTGAGATTTCCAACAATTTTATCAAATGGCGAAAAACGGTTGTTATTTATTATTATGTTAATGAAGGTTTCTCAAACAGGAGGGGGACCTATAAAGAGTTACCACTACCAGGTCCCTCTCAGGAATAATTTCCCCAAATCTCTGCAATTTATCTCTAAGATGAGATATCCTCATAATATAGGATTGCACAATCTCTCCTTTATTAATCTTGATGTATTTCAGTTGATCTTTCAAGATTATGATTTCATTCAAATTATTGACTTCATACATGCCAACTAGCTTATCATACATATCCCTAGACATTTTCATACTTCCAACATATGTAAGTAAATCATCTTGTAAAACTTTAGCTATAATTTAATTTTCTTTTAACTCACCATTCTTGTACTTGTTTTTAGAAGCAACAAAAAAATTACTTGGAGGCTCAGGTACTTTTCCTTATATGTATTCTTAGGCATCATTGTCATAAACTATGATTTCCAACCTGATTTTCCAAGCAACAAAGTTAGATGAGTCACGTAGCTTCTCATTTCCCTTGAAGGAACATGTTTACATATTGACTAGATTAGATAGGCTCCTTCAAATGTTCCAAACATGATTTCTTCAACTCTTGTCTCCTTTGGGATTGTCCTTCACCTCAACTTTGATACCATGTTAATTTTTACAATGCTTTATGTTGTATCAATTACTTTAGCTCAATTCAATTCTTCAATTAGAAATATTTTCAATAGTAATTAATTCTTCCATTCATTAAAAATAATTGAAGATAGAACAATAAATGCAATGAAAAATAGGATACAATCAACGCATAAAAAAGAGACACCAATTTTGTCAAAGACTATGGAAAAACCCCACAAGGGGGAAAACCCTTTGTAATCCTTCTTCTATTAGATTGTCATAAAATGTTTAGCAGGGAGTACAATGAGGCAATACAAAACTATACATAAAAAATTCCACCCATCAATATCCATAAATATGATCCCAACAACAATATTGATTAGAGTTTACTTTCCCAATCTGCAATCAACTTTGGTTGCATGTAAAAATGAAACCCTAAGTCCCAATCACATGGTGGGAGAGTCTTGTGTGCATATGAAGCTTTTCGGACATAGGGATAAGCCTAGATGCAAGAAATTACAACCAAAACAGTCATGTGTTAACCTTGTGACTAGAACCCCAAAACCCTAATCAAACGTGCGAGCTTCAGACCCTATAATTTTGGACCTATACGAACTAATATTCGGGAGCCACCTTCAGACCTGTGCTAACCAAACAAAAGAAGAGAGAAGAGGAATATTATTGATGATAATGTCCAAATGAGGGTCACTTGAATTGTATTTATAGGCTTCAAACAATGTCCAATTTCACTTTAGGGCCAACCTAATCAAATGCGACAATGTGGGTTTCACTTCAAAAATATACTTTCTCTTGTCCAAATGGAGTGCTTCAAAGGTAAAAATTGGTCCTCTCGGAAAGAGAAATATATTCCAATCATTGGAATTTGTCATCTAGCTTCCAAATTAATAAATTATATATTCTAGAGAAAAATGACATATCAATATTCTATCAAGGTTAGCAACCACATCAACTACAAACCAAAAATCAACATATAAAATAATTAAACTATTGTATTAAATTATATCATATGTGTGTGAGCCTATTCGAGTCCAATGTTTAACTTGGGCTCTAATATCACTCTATAACACTCCCTCCCACCCCCTTGAGATTATCTTGGGCTACGGTGGGTGTTTTCTATTTGTTTTGACCCCAAATCTAAGATCTATTATGAATATGGGGTTAGCAAAAACATCATTTTTGCTATCTTTGCGGAACTTAATTACGATACCACCATTGTGATAATATTTTAAAGAGTTTTTAATGATATAGAATTTACTCAATCCAAATTTCAAATCAAAATTTATTCCCATTCTGATTTTGGCAGTTTTTGCATCCATGGTTTTCATGCACATAGTGGTTTTGCCCATGGTTTTGTAGATTTGATCAAAGGAACTACAATTATATTCTAATCCAGGGTAATGGATTAGGGTTTTATGAATGCTATGACATGTAAATAATGTATTATAATATTGTAAAGTAACATAATGAAAAAATCAATATGGTTTTCCTAGTTTTGGGTTCTCGGAGAAATATCTCTATGTATATTTTTAGTGATTTCCATTGTATCTTTTTTGTTAGTTTTAAGAATTTGTTTGCAGGTATTATTTGTATAGGCTTAAAACCTAAATTTTTGAATTTTTCCAATAAAAAGGGTCCACTTCAGTCCATAGATATCCATGTAGCACCCACATGAACATTGCTTGGCCCATGTGGCATTGCTGCAGCCAATTAATTGTCAACAAGGTCACTTGGTCAGTTACGCACCACATTGGGGTATGAAACTACCTTGAAAAAAAATAGTTTGTAATGTGGACCCCTCCAATGGTGGTTTTGAATTTGGGGAAGGGTGGTCTATAGTGCTTCGCTCTTAGGGATCATATAGTATTATGCGAGGACCTTAGGTTGAGGATCCAATTATTTTAATTTTATTATTAGTGTAACCACCCATCCCACATCTACCTACTTTCACCAGCCTGTCCAAGGTAAACATGAGCTGAGGGCCACTATGACATGAATCAACCTCCTAGGTATAGTTAAGGAAGTGGAATCAATAAACATAAGCTTTAATGACCTTCCTTAGGAGCTATAGGACCCCCAAGAGCTAAACCAGCCTTCCAGGTGCCCAAACCTTGAGTCAGATAACTTTTTCACTGAACTAGACTCCTAGTCGCATGAATAAGCCTACATCCATGTGACTATACACCTCCAATCACATGCATAATCCTACAAGGGAGCGAGAGCAGTCTCAATTTCTTAGCTCTATTCTTGTAACTGTGAAATATGTGCCACCTTTTTCAGGGCTAGACTCTAGATCAATACCTAGAACTTGATGAAACTTTCTATAATAATAAATGACACAAATACAAAGCATCTAAAGAAAAACTTTACCAAGGGCTCGGCCTAACCAAGCCTAACCATGATAGACATTTCATTAAACACATTGAGAACATGTAATCTACATGTCATGAATGCATATATGAACATAGGGATCTGATACTTATCTGAGAATCATAAAGAAGGTATGATTCCCTCTCACAATCACTGAAATAACATCTATTAGGCCATTCATTTAGCAATCAAAACATGTTAAGATCCATAACTATAATTTGTCATGGAACCATGCATATAACCAACATATAACCAAAATAATAACTGATCCAAATTGGATCATTATATTGTTTTTCATCCATCTTGATGCATTTGGAGTGGAAAAAATGGAGGAATCATCTCACATGATTGTTTTTACTAGCGAGACCCAGTTTGGAAAAACAGGGTCTAAAACCTTCCAGGAGAATTTTGAGGAATCAAATGAATTTTTTTTTTGGGGTAAAACTTTATCTTTTTAATACATCAAATTTTCATGCTATTCTACACATAAGGACCTTTCCAATGGTGTAAGAAGTGCATCAATCGAAGTCAGTATGCAAAAGTTATGCCACTCAAAAGTGGACCTTCCTATTTCCACACATATAGTTTGGGAGGATGCCACGTCAGCCTCCATTATTCATGGAAAAGTGGATAACCACTTGTTTGTTATGTAAAAGACTCTAGAAGAGTCTATTTTGTAACTCTAGTTAAGAGTTGATGTAGTCAAACTTAACCACTAGTAGGCTATCAGGCTATGTTATAACCGGACCACTAGGAGGAAGAGGCATTCCATTCTTTTGAGAGAATTTTGTTCCATAGCTGAGAAAAGGTAGTCAGAAGAGATAGGAGGTATAACACACATAGAGTATTTGTGCATTATAGCAGCCCATGGGCCATAGGCATTACTTCTTTGTACTTGCAACCATACTTCTAGACAGAGAAAGAGAGTGAAGTGTCCTCACCTTCCAGCTCGGTTTTCTCCTGAAAGGGTTTCCCAAAGAAAATATCTTGTGTCTTGTGTGTATATGTGCTTATTTTTTCATTCTCTATTTTTCTGCATAATTTCCATTCGCATGCATGCACTAATTACAGTTAAATCCACAGATCTTAAAGATTAATAAACTATAATAGTGTAAAATTTTCAAAATTTTAATATAATATTATTAGATCTGTTGCAACGAATTGTCTAGTGGAATATCCACAACAGTTTACGGATAAATAATAGTGATAGAACAAACATCAAATCCACATAATAACAAGTATAAATACTCATGAAAAACAAGAGTAAAAGAGCTCTTACTAACATATGCAAAATCTAACCAAGTGAGGGACTTCCATGTGCTACTTGGCCATAGATTGAGCTAACCCAAATCTTTCTTTTAGCTAATCACCCCTGTGCCATATTCCAAGCATGAATGTGGGACTCAAGACCAAGTCTACTAGGGCTTCTGGGAGATCAAAACACCTCTACCTTTAGGCTTTACTGCAATCCCACCAAAACCAGTGAACAGATTCCTAGGCCCAAACAAGGGTATAACAACCAAGATTTACAACAATCCTACCATTACTGGTCAAGGGATAACTAGGCCCAAAACAAGCTTGGATGCCTCTGAATTGCTTCACCAATATTGAGGAATTTTCTTGCCTCCACCCTCAAGCTTTACTGCAATCGTTCCACTATTGATCAAGAGATTCTTAGGCCCTTCGAAATTTTCCTGAGACCACCTCACCTAGTTCTTAAACCATCCATCAATCCAAATCTCAACGAAGTAAATAATCCTATCACACCATGGCTCTCTAGAAATGGCATGGCAATGTTGAAACCAATGTCACACATGGAAAAAACCATGCCAATTGTTGATCTAAAGATGATCTGAGGTTGTCATTGATTTCAACCAAAGCAGCACTAGGGGCTACCCTGATCTTGCATGGGAATTTTGACTTGAAAACTTACTCTGTTTTGAGTCAAGGATCCTATAAATGGATTCTACTCGTCGAGATGTTTCTGTTGATATATGGCACGCCAAGTAATTATTCACGGTTTGAGAGATATTCATGTTTGAAGTTAGTAACCCCGGTTAGTGGGCTAAAACCCTATGGGGTTGTGGCATGACACTCATAATTGGTTTTGGTTATTGAATAGCCAATATTTAATCATTTTTAAAGCTCCTAAAATCCCTCCAACATTCTCTATAGAAGCCCCTCTCAACTCTATAAAAAAAAAATCTTATATATCCTCCAAATGAAGTGATCATGGAATTTTCACTATAACTTCATTTTTGTGAAGTCTTAGATTCTGAAATGAAAATCCATTTGATTCACAATCTTGATGAACGTCATGACTGGATTTCAGATCTTGGTTCACTATATTTTCAAAGATATTATTTTTGGAAGTTATGGTATTTGCAAGCTCCTGAATATCATAGCAAAGAAGCGACCTTGGGAAAATTGTCATAACTCTCTCTCCAAGAAGAGGATTAGAATTCTAAAAAAGTGGCAGATAGTGCACGGAATGTAGTTTTATGTATATCAATTTCATATCCAAAGGAGGAAACAATGACACGTGGCACTTTGTACAAGTTTTCTCTACTGAACTAGTACATAATTAGGTCATTGTCAGATATTGGGCATAACTTTGTCTTGAAGAGTCCAAATTGGGTCAAACCTATGGCATTGGAGAGAAGACTCAGAGGGATACTATAGGACTGAAGATCACATATTGTGGATTTGAAATCACAAAGATACATTAGATTAAATATCATGCTCTTATAAGGTGAGAAAAACTAGATCAAGTGTTGTTAAGGGGTGAAAGGACCAAACTTTCTAGGGCAGAAAAGAGCAACGTGCATCAAAATGATGTAGCAGAGGTAAGCTATAGGCAAGTATCTTCTGTATATGCATGTTCATTTCTTAACTGCATTAGGTTCTTTGTATTCTAATTTGTTGTTTTTGTTTAGTGCTGACATATGCTCTGCAGGATGAGGTAAGTTTTGCTATTATCATGTCATGGGTATTTCCTTGAAGACTTTTTACAAGTATTATATATTCATCAAGAGAAGACTCAAAGCATAATATAATGTTCTGAAGAGTAAGAAAGGGTAGCATGACAAGAGCAGAAATCAAGGTGCAGAACAGCAGCAAGAAGTTCACCATATGAAGTCTTCAAGTCGGAAGCACCACATACAATCATTGTAAAAGTATCATTGTACAGAGTCATTATAAAAGCATCATTGTAAATGTTGTACAAGTGTCTATCTGCCAAAAGTTGAAGAGGTAGTGCTTGGAGGTATAGGATCATCATTAGGTGGTTGTGTCATAGTTGGGGTTATGGTCTAGTGTGTCTTCTTCTTCTACATCATTCTATATCATTGTAAAGTGGACCATTTTCCCTAGTAGGAGAGTCAATTCTTCTTTTATTCTTCTATAGGGTGGTAGGGTGGTGCTAGGCTGGTGCATGAAGTCACCAACAGGTTCAAGCCTGTAAAAACTTCAGGGTGGTAGGGTGGTGCTAGGGTGAGTTGTAGCTCATTGGGTGTTGGGGCAACCGTTCAGTTGACTACTGAAGAATCTCGGGAGTTGAGCGTCCATCCAATGGGATTTGGAGAAGAATGCTTTTCTAGAATTCTAGGAATTTGTTTCTTTAATTTCAGTTGGGATTGAAGATTAAAGAATTTATTAGAAAAGCGTTTGGTGGTTCTTGACGTAGAGGGGGTTTTCCACCTAAAATATTTGTGCCTCCTTGGTTCTTTTATTTACTATTATTACTACATAAACGTTAATAATAATTGAATAATAACTAATGCTCTAAAAAGATTTAAAAGTGATAATTGCTAAGGAATATTGATTCACCCTCCCCTTTCAGTATTTTCCAACAATTGGTATCAGAGCTTGGGTCCTTCAGTAACAACTTAACTACTGGAAGTTAATTTTCAAAGCATAGAGATGGGAAAGTCAAAGAAGCGGGTTACAAAGATTTCAAAGGAAGGTATAGGTACAACAAAATCTCAAGAAAATGAGTATTGTGTACCAACCCCTAATTTTGATGTAGATAATTACTGGATATGGGAATCTAGGATGGAAGTATCTTTGCAGGCACATGAAGTATGAGAATCAATTGTTTCTGGAGACACATCCACTGAAGAAGCTAAAAGGTACAATTCAAAGGCCATGAATGTAATTTTAAATGTTTTACCAAATTTTGTGAAAACAAAAGTTGGTCAATGTTGAACAGCTAAAGCTCTTTGGGAAAAGTTTCATAATCTTTATTCAACAAAGAAATCAGATCAAGATGTTATTGAAAACTCAAATCCTTCTGAGTATGATGAGGAAGGGTTGACCATAAATAATTTTCTAAGGAGGCAATCAAGCTTATAAAAGAGTTCAAGGCTGAGAATATCCATTCCAATACTCTTGAAGAACAAGTTCAAGGTCTCAAAATTGAAGTTGAAGAACACAAATGTATTGAAGAGTCACTTCAAAAGAAGTTGAAAGAAATCACTAATACAACGACACGAGACCTCAAGAGAGAAGTCCAACAGAAGAAACAAGGACTTGACACAACAGATGCAGGAAGCAAAAATTGAAAGGAAGGAATCTTATCAAAGATACATATCTACTGTTGACCAAAAGAAAAAGGAATTAGAAACATCTTCAATAGAAATAAGCAGGCTCGAGATTGAAAATGAGAAGTAGAAGGAATAGATACATGTTCTCAATAGGCCAGTAGAGAAGACCACTCTTCTCAAGCTACAGGTTGTGGAGGTAGAAAAAAGAAGGAAGATCTTGAAAAGATGGATTCAAGAAGATCTTGCTCAAAATCAAGAAGAACTTGATGCAACTCGTGATGAGATCAACAAACTCAAGGGATCACAAAAAGAATACTTACAAGATAAGACAGATGAAGAAGAGAAAATGAAGGCAATTAAAGATGGTAAAGCTCTAGTTGATGAAGGTACAAGCTCCACAGCTTCGTAAGATGATTCTAAGAAGGAATTTGATCAAAGTGAAAAGCCAAAGAAGAATATTGCAACTCCAAAGAACAAGACCAAAGCAATCAAGAACAAAGGACCATAAGAAACTACAACACTACATCCAAAGAAGAATGAAAAATATTCCAAGTATGTTCATTTATTTAATGGTTATTTATTTTTATGTGCTATCTATGGACGTATGGTTAGGGATTGTGATGTTTTTGACAGGTACAATCATTATCTGCAAAACCCTAGAAGCAATTTTGTAGGATCACGAGACAGGTTCCACAATGATTTTGTTAGAAGAGAATATGTGCTATATGGGCCAAATATTGAATGTTTCAAATGTCATAACTATGGCCATAGTGCTCATGGTTGCAGACATCGGATGGAATCACCTATGGAAAACATTTAATGCTTCAAGTGTCACAACTACGGGCACATCACTCGAGATTGCAGGAATAAGAAAGTCTAGAAAAGGAAATAGGTACAAGAAGACAAAGTAGATAAGAAGGTTTCAATAGTTATTCTTTCAGGATTTGTAAAAGAAAAAGGTCATGAGGAATTAGCAGTTGCTTCAGATAATGACTCAAGTCAAGATGGCCCATTAGGTGACTCACTATTTTGAACAATTTGGCTTGTTGACTCCTTGATGTTTGTACAAGAGGAGTCTATGCAGTAGTATATGGCACAAGTCTACGATTGACAGGAAGGTAGTTTGAATAAGATGGTAGTTTCATTAAAGGTTCAGGGGGAGAAAAACAATTGAAGGACTACAAGTTACCAGGAACAAGACAAGATTAATTTGCAAAGGATATGCACAAGTGGAAGGAATTTATTTCAATGAAAAATTTGCACCAGTTGCTAGAATGGAAGCCATTCAGATGTTTCTCGCCTATGCATGTTCAAGAAAATAAAAGTCTACCAAATGGATGTTAAGTCAACATTTCTAAATGTAGGATTAGAAGAAGAAGTTTACATCAAACAACTTGAAGGTTTTCTATTATCATAAAAATAAGACTATGTTTGTAGGTTAAAGAAGACTTTGTATGGTCTCAAGCAGGCTCCCAGAGCATGGTATGCTCATCTTGATGGATATCTACATACACAAGGGTTCAATAAAGGTACTGATGATAGAAATATTTACGTACAAATAGATAAAGATAATTTAACAATCGTTGAGGTATATGTGGATGATATAATCTTGGTTGCAATGATGATCGACTAAGTAAGAATTTTTCTACAAAGATGAAAAGTGAGTTTAAGATGTCTTTAATTGGTGAGTTGACATACTTCTTAGGGCTTCAAATATCTTAGTAAGAGAAAGGAATATTTATATGTCAAGCCAAGTACATCAAGGAAATTCTTAAGAAATTCAAAATGGAAGATTGCAAACCTGTCCTTACTTCGATGGTAACAGGTTGCAAATTGAGCATAGACGACGCATCTAAGGATGTGGATCAGAGGTTGTACAGATCTATGATTGGTAGTATTCTATATGTAACAGCCTCCCGACTAGATTTTATGCAAGTAGTTGGACAAATAGAAAGATTCCAAGCAGCACCAAAAGAATCACATATTATTGTCGTCAAAAGAATTCTTCAATACCTAAAGGGAACAACAGAATATGGCTTGTGGTATCCCAAGGGAAACAATCTCATTATTCAAGCATTTACAGATGCAGATTGGGTAGTAAGAATTGATGATCGTAAGAGTACCAATGGAGCAACATTCTATCTAGTTGGTTTTCTCGTATCATGGTTGAGCAAAAAGCAAACCTTAATCTCGTTATCCACAACAGAAGTAGAATATATCGCGATAACAGCTTGTTGTATTCAAGTTCTTTGGATGAAGAAAAATTTTCAAGATCTTCATGTCAAGTTTGATGAGCCTATTCCCATATTTTGCAATAACACCAGGGTCATCAATATCTCCAAGAATCCTATGATGCATTCCAAAACGAAGCACATTCTGATTAAGTATCATTTTGTTAGAGAGCAAGTCACTGAAAACAATATCAAGCTTGAATATGTTGGTACAAAAACAAAAATCATTGATATCTTCACTAAAACTTTACCTCGTGAAGCATTTGAATATCTTCACCAGAAGCTTGGGATTCTCCTAAGTTCTCATTATATTTTCTTGTTGGCATTATGATTCTGATATGGCTCTATGATACAGGTGTTTTACTTGATGGCAACTCACTCAAGTGTTCAGGCTCTCAAAATGATGGAAATTAAGAGGCTCGCAGGTTAATGGTTCAAAAGGTGCGGACCCGCAGGTTACCCATACAGGAGGTGCGCCCATACCCATAGCTTACCTGTTCAGAAGGTGTGGATCCCAGTGCACACACTTCAAGGCAGTAAAGCGCACTCACGTGGGGTTTCTTATGTTTGGCTCATGGTATTTAGCCCGCCGTTCTTGATTCTATGGTTTTGGCCCATGGTACTACTTTATATTATTACTATTATTGAGCCCCATGTTTTTGGGCACCTTGTATTGGTTATCTATGGTATTGATCCATGGTTTTTAGGAAGAGCTTGACTATATGAAGCAAAGGAGATCACTTGGCTAGGAATCTTTTTGCAAATTGAATATCTTAAGATCTGAAATATTGGGTTATTGTTTCAAAATCTTGATCTATATAAAAGTGAAGTTGAAAGCGAATCTATGAAGGGTGATCTCTTGAGCGCATGTTCAGATCTGAGCATTTGACTATCAGTGGCACACTGGGGGACTGCTATTTCAGCCCCTAATCAGGGGTACGCAGGTGATTAATGGTGAAAGTGCGTGGGTACGTAGGAAAGAAGAAGGAGAAGTGCGTGGGTACGTAGAGCAGAAGAAGGCGCAGTGCGTGGGTACGCAGCGCGACAGAGGTTCAAGTGCGTAGGCACAGGGAAAGTACGCGGCGCTTCAGAAGCCGCAGGTGCATGGGTATGTGGCGCGATAGCATATGTGGGTGCGTGGCTACAGTAGCAGTACGCAACACGATAGTATCTGTGGGTGCGTCTCTGCAGTAACCATACGCATCATGATTGAAGAAACAATGCATGGGTACGCAGTGTGGCGGAAGGGTCTCTGCGGGTATACGTAGGGAAGCAGAAGGAGAAGTGCGCATGCACACAGACCAGAGAAAGAAAAATTGTGTATCTATCTTAGGATCTTTTGTTGGCTGAATTTTTCCTATTGATAAGGTGTTCTGGGTTTAGTTTACTGTTACTGTTGATTTAGTGATTACTTTTACTTGATGATCTCTTGATGTTTATGGATCCAGTTTGAAAATTTATGAAAAGTGATCCTTGAGAGAAAAGAAGTAAGGGGTTGTAGCTCCTGTCTAGGAGAGACTGGAAAACGAGAGAGAGTTGTAGCTCTCTACAGGTTTCAACCTGCGTACTGGTAAAGGTCTGCACCAGTACAAAACCTTTGTAAAAGAAGTTTCTAATTTGAAAGAAGATAGAGACATATTACAGCAGGTGGTTTTCACCCACATTGGGTTTCCACCTTACATCTGGTGTTCTTTG
>APFE031109303.1:0-12184 GCA_000404065.3 Pinus taeda
TTTCTTGCGGCTTGGGAACCCAACCAAGTCATTGGAAAAACAGTGTTGTGCCCAACCCAAAGTCTCCCTTTGTTTGAAACTGCATTTTCCATCCCCTTATTGCAACCATAGTCTTGCCTCCTGTAAATTCTATTATGAAATTCTCCTAACATACTTCGTTCTTGGGACACTTAGAATTCACTGACACTCATTGGCACACACTCTTATTTGTTTCATTCCATGCATTTTGACATATTTATCCCTTGTGATGCCCTAACACTTCCTATCACTCCTTAACATCCATTAACACTGTCTGCATGTGTTAGCACACCTTTTCATTCCTTGGTATGCCCTGACACTCGTTATCTATAATGCCCACACAACTACCCTTACCTTTTTTGGGACTTGGGAACCCAACCAAGTCCTACCTCAACTACAAAAACTTGACCACATTACAATTACCATAAATAAACTATTCCTTGTTCACCTAAGAACTACCTATAACTCATATTAGGCTACTCATTTCCAATATCAACTCATCCCACTTAACAAGTTACCAAGTCAAGGCTCACATCCAACCGTGGCCATAAAACAACTAAGAAACATAGTTTACATCTTGACATTCCATAACACTTGGCATGTCTAACAATCCCTTGGCAATCCCTATGTGGCACATGTTAGCATCCCCTGCATTCCTTGACATGATTTGGCTCTCCCTAGCACACCCTAACACTCCCTAACATGCCCTAGAACTCTAACATGCCTTGGCACTGCCTAGCATATAACCTTGGAACTTTCTCCTTAACGCACCTGGGACTCACTGTCACTATCTATCACATACTCTTATTCATTCATTTCCACGAATTTTGAACTAGTTCTCCCTTGTGTTTTCATGCAACTCCCTAACACTCCTTGACATGATACTTGTAATAGGTTGGCTCATTTTATTTTTCAACAAGTCTAAAGAGGTTCAATGGGTTTGAATAAGGTCTGGAGTATTGACTTAACCCCTTTCGTGCTTAAGCATTGGACTCCTCTTTTTATACCACTCGGGAGAGACTAGACAAGGCCCCTATCTAAGTTTAGCTTTTGCGATTAAATGTACAATTCTGGTCGAAGCAGGCTCTCAAAGAAATTGGAAACAAGCGGGGGAATGCTTGGAGGTCAACCTCACTTTCAAATACTAAGTGGAGATGAAGGTGGTGAGGGTATTGGTAAATTCAGATATCAGAGAAAAGTTATGGGGTGAAATGAAACTCCAACATCAATGCATCACTTCTCTTAATACTTTAGACTACGAGCGCATCTCATTCAAATATCGTAGATGTCACAACATGACCAAAATGCTATGAACTATCCACTGGGGTTTCATGGCAACAAAGTCTTGGAAATATCACCTAAAAAATCAACTATTTAAGAATCAATCCTACACTAAATCACACTTACCTCTAATTTTTAAGATCTTTGTGAACTTTCACCTATGGCCCTTAAATTCAATGCCCTCTAGCACCTCAAATGGTGGAATAGAAGGCATTGCAATAGGAGGTAAACTCCATTCCCTTTTACCATTTTTAAGACCTCTATAAACACCTATAATACATACTCCTTTGACTCAACATGAAGTTTTGTTTTTTTCCACTTCCTTTGAATTCCATCCCTTCAATGACATCCTCACAAGAGAGCTTGTGGTTGAATATTACGATAACAAAATGGGGCACACCATCTTCTTATAGGGTTTCAAGGGAGGGGGATTGAAAATAACCATTTTATCCCCTATAGCCCTTAAGATCTTCTGATCAACATGGAAATGAAATGACAAACTGATAAATTGACCCAAAGATAGATCTTGTCATTCAAGGCCAAACCCAAATAGAAAGTATCCCACCATGGGTTAAGCATTGGCATTGAGTTTTGGTAAAATCAAGGATCTGCTTTCAAGATTGTGACCTTGGTTTTAGCGTTCTCAAATGGAAGTTTTAAAACCCACATTAAAAAGGGGAGATTTTCACCTTAGCCTTTGCAACCTTTTCCCAAGATGATTCTATCTAATGGACTAACTAAGATATGTTAGGTCTTGGATTTCTAGAGTACCCAATCAATGCTTTTGAGGCCAAATCCCTAGCCACAACCAAAATTTAGTCCTATTTGAAGAGACATCTTGAACAATATTCCTGAAAAGAGACATTTTCACTTCCTTTTGATTAATTTACAACAAAACTCAACACCTCACCTTTATTATTTTCCTATCCCATTCTCCAACAAAAAATCATTAATCTTATATAATAAACAATTTAAAATAGGTAAGCATAGTAATCATTTTCCTTAACTCACAGGGTACGTTTACACCTCAACCCATGTAAGTGGACCTAAGTTGATGGCACAACCCATCACACTCTAAGATGGTTCCAGTTGTCTCCTCCAAACTAGGGCATAACACACGTTACGATGCCAAATGGTTAAGTCATCTCTAACTTGTGGGATTTTTGCCTTCACACAACACATTCTAGCTAGTGATCATTAAACACAATTCACTAACTTCACTAATGCACACCAAAAGTCCAAGATACCATTAAGATATGGCATGCACCCAAGTGCTTAGACTACATTGCCATAAAATGCACATTCAACTTTGGATATCCAAAACTAGTAATATATTAACCCAATATGGCCTATTTGTTGGATTTTTATAATTTGCTCCTTATCAGATCCTTGCACCTGCTTGAAACTCCATGACAAATCTACTCCAATGGTCACCTTCCAAGTTCCAACACCTCCTTTTGAAACACAATATAACCATCTATATATGTTGCAACAATCTTGCCAAGGAGAGGGTATCAACATTGATAAAGGAATGTTCACTTAATACCAGTGCCAAGTTGCCTTCATGCAACTCGCCAAATGTCTTAAGTTTGCTTCACAGCTATTCCACCTCTTCAACCCTTGTTAGAGTCTTCCTAGACGTGCACTCTTGCCTCAAGTATAACATAACACTAACATCCTGAATGTGCATGGTTGCTTCATCTATTAATGCTTTGCTGAAACTATGTTATCGCACTGCTTAAAATGAAATGCTCACATCTTAAGGCAAATAACCTATTTTGCTTATGACAACTTAAAATATGCGAGTGACTAGGAGAGGACTCCATTTTCTCAAGATGAAAACAAAGGGTGTTACAACCCCATTCACACAACAATTTGAATTTATTTAACATAGAGAAGGATACATACCCTACCCCTTCCAAATTTCTCCTATGACTTTTAAGAAACTAACACTTGTTTTGAAGAATACATAAATGATTTTAGTACAACCACATTGAAAGCACTTGTTTCCTTTGAGAGATTTCAAATTTTGTATAGTAAACTTCAACAACAAAATCATTACATATAAACCCCAACCTTAAAATTAGATAATTATTGTTATTATGATAAATACCACTATGTGATAAATGTTTTGGAACATAAACGAAAAAATATGTATAAGTAAGAGTAGTTAGTTGCTCAAATACAACTAAAATTGTATCTATTGTTTTTTGGCGAGGGAAAATTTCAACATTTTTGCAAAGAAACGTGCTAATTCATTCATGTTCCATGGGAGGGAAAATTTCAGCCTTTTTGAAAATGCTAAATTCTAATTCATTCACCTTCCAGGACTAAAGAGGATTTGTTCATTTTCCAAAAGGCAAGAGCCAAACGAGATTGTTTTGTACCTATCATAGATCTGTATGAGTTCTACATGGTAGTAATGTGCTATGGAGTTGCAGCTTGACCAGTTATCACATGTAGGGAAGCAGTTACGTTTTGGAGAATATCAATAATCGTTGAGGGATTTGAGGGATGTGGGTTTTCCCAATTAAGGAAAACTGATTGGAAATATAAGGAAAAAGTTGTGTTTAAACAGGGTTTAGAAACGAGATTGCAGATAGTTTCGAATGAGGTTTTACGAGTTGTAGACCCGTTATCAAACCCCACCATCGGATCTTCATCAGATCTCCAGTCTATTGATGGCGCCAGGGTATGTTCCATTTGTAACTTCAATGCATTTTCACCCCACATCGTCTTTCACAAACAGAGTACATGCATGCCAGACTTCTGATTCAAAATCCATTACATTTTCCTCATATTTCAAGAAAATTCCTTTGCTACTGTTTCATCAAATCCATCTTTTGAAAAAGTTTCACCACTGTAAGTATGGAATCACACCAAACACAGAGTCTATAATCAATTTCTTTCTAAGTATGCAATCACACCAAACATATGTGATAAAGACAAGTCTGTCGTAGCGGATGGAGCTTTTTCTTTCCCACCGCAGCAGCCAGTCAACCAATTGATGAAGCAATCAAATATGTTTCTACAGTTGTTGTCATTGTTTCTGGGCCACAATTTTTTATATTCTTTATGAGTTTCCAATTGGCCTCACAACTGGGTATAAACAACAGTAAATAAACAATTGGTAAAAAAAAAGCTTGTGCAATACACTTATGATCATGATACACCAATAATAGCAACACACTTGTGATCATGATACACCAATAAGCCATGTCAAAACACATAAAAATTGACATCAATGCCAACTAAGCAACATTGTTGCCAATAATTTTTTTAATAACATCACTTTATTTATGTATTAAATATTTTAATCATTTTTAAATACATAAAAAAACATTATTGAAATACATTCAAAAACCTTAAAAAAATTATTTTATTAAAATTTATTTCAAAACATATCTCATGCATTTGACTTAAATTTTTTGAAAATTGGATTTTTTTTGTATATAAATAATATAACTTCCCTTCCAAATTTGCCAAAATATCACCTTCTTCCGTAATCTTTCACATGTTATATAAACCATAACTGGATAAATATAAAATGAAATTTGGGTAAACAAATATAAGTATCGCCTTTACATGTTTACGTATGGTCTTTGATATATTATTTTTATTTATGATTAGTTAATATACATTAAATAAATAATATAAGATGTTTTACATATTTTTTTAATTATTTCATTTAAAATATTATGGTTTTTTTAATATTTTCATTTAATTGTATTTATATAAGAAGTAATGCAATGATTTTAATAATAAAAAATGGAATTGATCTTATGTTAACTAGAAAAAAAATCTCAATATCAATTTTACTAATTAAAAATAGGTATAGTTTAATTTATAGATGAAAGAGCTTTTTCTACTATGAAATTTTTTATGGTTAATTTTAATTAAAACCTAACAGAGATTTTAAAAAACATGAGTTTCATTTGTATAATTAAAGTACCTAAGTTTCTTAATCTATATAATTCAAGTGTCCCTGGGTGGTGAGTCTATGCATTCAAAAATGTATGTTAAAAAACAAAAAATCACATTTTAGCTTGAAATTGCATTGTTGGATTCCTGTGAAAAAAACTATTTAGTCTATAAGTTATACTACACCATTAATATGTATTAATGTCTCTTAAAGATTCATATTTTTAGTTTTCATTATTATTATTATTATTATTAAATATGAGATATATAGCAAATTTTTATATCAAAATATATATTAATAAAAATGGTAATGAGGTTGTGAATAGATTTATCATTGTAATTTTTTCCCCAACTTATATCATTTTATATAATGTAATATTTATGTTATTTGATTGGAAATTAATTGAACACGATAAAAAATGATTAAGAGTTAAACCAAATTAAGATTAATATGGAAATGCAATCATACATTGATCACACTAAAAATTCTATATGTGAGAAGGTAGTATACCAAAAATATCATTGGGAGATTACATGACAATTTAATTCACCACATACTAGAGCCAACATCCATTACTTGGTTCTTTATGTAGGTTATCAATACATTCCATAGAAGAGTTGTGGTTTGTTAGGTGGTAGACCCAACACCCAGTGTCTAGCTCTATTACAAAAGATAAATATACCAACTATTCCCAAAATTTCAATCGCAAATCCGATCCCCAGTGCCATTAATGACATCTTTTCATCTATATGCTCGAGCCATCCCATTTTCATATGGGCACTGCTACTATTATTATCACCTTCTCTCACTAGGTTTTCCTTTCCATTACATGAATCTAAAGGACACCCATATAAGAACTTATTCCTTTGAAATGATATTGCACTGAATGTGGAAAATTGTGTTCCTCTAGGGATCAGCCCATAAAGGCTATTAGATGAAACATCCAGAATAGCCAAATATGTCCACTCAAATTATTCTTGCTCAAGTCTAACTGCTCCAAAGTAGATATGTTACTAAGAGATACAGGTATTAAACCTTGCAAGTGGTTGCCAGATAAATTTAGCAATCACGTATATCTCAAAGTTCCTATGCTTGCAGGTATTTGTCCTACAAGATAATTGTTGGACAAATCAAGTATTGTGTTTGTAGATGAGAGGTATGGCAGAGTATACTCACATCCTTTAATGCGGACTATGATTTCTTCTTCAAAGGGAATATAGTTTGAAGAATTTACAAATCTTTGAAGCCTTTCAAAATGTAATGGAATTCTTCCACTGAATTTATTGTTGGATAAGTCCAATATATACAAATCAGTGAAATTTGTTACCCATTCAGGGATGGCACCATGAAAATTATTATAACCAAATTTTAAAATTTTCAATAATGAAAAAGATTCCAAGTGGTCAAGAAGTTTCCCTGTCAAATTATTTTTCCTTAAATATAAATACTGAATACTAGTACAATTAGCTAAAAACATTGGCAATGTCCTAGAAAATTTATTAGTGTGAGCACAGAAAAATGTTAAATAGTTGCAGCTACCATTAAGTTCAGGTATTGATCCTTCTAAACTTTTCTATGATAAATCTAAAACTAGAAAGGAATCTAAACTAATAATATTGGGAATAGTGCCATAAATGTTATTATTATATAGATCTAGTACTTCTAAATCCTCTATGTGACTTATACTAAGCGGGAGAGATCTAGTCAAATTGTTATTTATTTGATAAAAGAAGATAGTGAAGATTTCTTAATTGACCTATGTTACGTGGGTGAGATCCAATTAACTGGTTGTTTGATAAGTCGAGATAGGTCAATTCTGTATTGGTAATAATAGGGGGAATGCTACCTCTAAGGTTGTTAGTGTGTAGGTACAACTCAGATAGGTAAATACAATTGAATAGCATGGGATGGATGTGGCCACTGAGAAAGTTGTTGGATAAATCAATATATGATATGACTTGTGTCGAACCAATAATGGAAGCGATTGGACCACTCAATTTGTTTCTATTACCCGTCAAGTCAGAGAGTAAAGTGCAGTTGCTAATCGAAGCTGGAATGCTTCCACTTATACTATTGTAGTCGAAGTAGAGTCATTCCAACTTGACTAGGCGACTGAATTATGATGGTATTGGACATGTCAAACTATTAGAGGAATGGTGGATCGATTGAAGATGTGTACAATTAAACAATTCCTTTGGAATGTAGTTGTGGAGCGCATTTAAACTAAGGTATAGTATTCCTAGCGCTTTCAACTGCCCAAACTCCAGTGGAATTTTTCCACTCAATTCATTACTGGAAAGATCTAAATGCTGCAATAGAGAGAGGGTGCCAATATAAGGGGATAGTGTACCATTCAATCCGCAGAAATGGAGTTTAATGCCAACTACTTGTTTGATGTTTGGCCTGGACCAAATTTCGTTCCACTGGCACACGTTATGTGAGTTATTGGTTGTCTAGTTGGAGAGCCATCCATATAGATCGAATGTGATGCCCTTCCGAAGCTCAGAAGTGCCTCTAGATTCTCATAAGTGTTTTTTTTTTCTAATAAAAATATATGATTTTTTTTAGGAAGATATAACTGACAACCAAAAGAGGGGTTTTTGTATGTGAATATCTCACAAAATTGTCTCATCAAAACACAAATTTTACAACACTTTACCTTACTAATTGATTCTGAAAGCTTTCATGATACCTTGATTTCATGCATGTGTTTCCTTAATATTGCCACAAAGTCACTAAGTCTCTTAGCACATGGAAATATGCTTTGGATGGGATATTTTTCATTTTTCCCGATTCTTTTCATGATGTTTTCCATAGATCTCTCTTTTGGGAGGAATCCTTTTAACCAAATGATGCAGCATTTGGAGAGAATCTCCCATAACCATAAGTGTGTCCACCTATTTCTCTTTAGATAACAAAAGTCTCTGGTAAAGACCATATATCTTTGAATGATTATTTGTCTATGACTAAGCACCCATGAGTACCTAAACACTTAGTCCTCCTTGAGGTCATAGTGTACCTCTCCCTCTCCTGCAACCCCTGGGTTCCGTTTGGATGCCCCATAAAAATAGAGAACCCATCCTTGTTTCAAGCCCTTCCATGTTCTTAATTATACCTCTGTCAGTCTTAACTTCTATCTTTTATCTATTTCAAGTTTGCTTCTAGGTTTTCGGAAAAATTATCCAAAACTATAAACTTTCTAAGCCAATTCCATTCCATTTGGTCTAAGGTTTGCTGAGAATAGTTCTAGCCTATCTTTTGAGATCCAAACTCAACACACAATGAGATTGCTTTCATCAATGTGCTATGGGGAGGAGTATCCATGTTATTAAATATTTCATTATTCCTTGTTAACCATACTTTCCAACACATAAATTTTGAGAGAGCTTCCCAATAATTTTTGAAGCTATGTTTCTTCAAAAAGCTTCTAGAATAATTTTTGGTCTAGGAAGAGAAGAATTCTTGAAAATTAGAGTGTCATTCCACTCTACTGAAGAGTGGGGAAATTGTTTCCATCCAAAGCGCTCTAGTATAATCACAATTTACAAAGCTACATGAGGTGTTTTCTGCTTGATGCAAGCGAAGAGGACACCCATAGGGACCATGAATGCCTCTCTTTCTTGAGTTCTTAGCTATCAAAAATTTTCTATCGAAATAATATAGCAAAACAAGTTTACCTTTGGATTGGCATTAGCTTTCCGTATTTTTTTTCCAAGTGTTAAACTTTCGGGGAACTTGAGACTAGAAGTGAAAAGTGACGTATCCCTCTTTCATTGAAATAACTAAGGAATTCCATCATGCCTGATCTGCTTCCTCTGATTTCTATGGCATGCATTCCACTAGTTGATCATGAATCTTGACGGCCAAGTGCCAAAGATTATGTGGAATATTCTAAATTTCCATCCAGCCCAATTAACTTCCTCGTCCCAACTAGAAATATCAGCTAATGTGAATTTTCTTTGAGCACATAAGAATTCTCTTGGTGGAAGAAACTCCTAGAAACATTCCTGTGGGTTGTTGATACATTATTTGATCAGTCCAGAGATTTATATTTCCCCATTTATTGACTTCCAATATAGACCTGAATGAATGATAGGGACCACTAATACAAATGATTTCCAGATCGAGGAGCACCATCTTGAGGCTTAAATTGAATCTAGACTTCTTATTCTTTCTCGATGGTATCTTTCCCTAACAAATAACTTCCACAAATCTTCTTCTTAGGCGATGAATATCCAAACCAGTTTTGCCCCTATTGCTTTATTCATTAGCATAGGGTCCTTATTGTCACGCCCTTCATGATTTTTAGGATGCTTCCCAATAACCCCATTTAATCATATGGAATCCACTTATACTTATTTTGCCTCCTTCCCATAGAAACTTGTGAATTTATTTTGCAAAAACAAAGAGAATTCTTTGTGGAGAAAGAAGCATTGAGAATTGATAAAGTGGTAAAGCAGAGAGGACTGCTTTGATCATAACAACAAGCCTTGCAATATTGAGCCATCTAGCCCCCAAAGTAGCTAATTTTCCTTTGAACTTTGAAATAACACCTTCCCAAGATTGGGATGAATGTGACTTTAGGCAAATAGGAATTTCTAAATACTTAAATTCTTCCCATGTTTCCTCCAACTAAAAGCCCAGTATTCTTCTGTTTAGTCTTTGCTTTCTAAATGAAATATTCCATGTATAAATATGAGATTTCAAAAAAATTATCCAGAACCCTTTTAAATCTTCTTGTTGTTACTGAGGAAGCTCCAACCATCAAAAGTGTATCATCAACAAATTCAGAGTGATTGATGCTCTTGCTACCTGTGACTGACTTGATTCCTGGGAGGTGCTCACATATTCTTTCAAATTCCAATATGTGACTGAGGTAATATTCCATAATGATATGCAAGGAAGGAGATTAGGGGATACCTTGGTGAAGGCTTCGCGAGGCACGAAAAAACCCAACCACTCTCCCACTAACAAGGGGGAAATTTAGTGCAATTTTATGCAAAGAGAAACCCAATGAATAAATTTAGCATCAAGCTAGATTTTGTCATCACCTTAAATAGGAATTCATGACTCACTCTATTAATGTCATTTTCCATGTCAAGTTTGCCAATCATGCCATTGTCTCCCTGATTTTAACTAGAATTGATAGCCTTTTGAACAAGATTGATCTATCATTTTTCTCTAATGTACAAAAGCTCCTTGATTTTCTGATATTATTTTTGGAAGAAAGGGCTTAAGTCTTATGAAAAAATCTTAGAAATCAATTTATATGAAACATTAAAAAGAAAAAATGGGCCTGAATATTGAAAAAAAAGCAGGGCTTAATTCTTTGGGAATCAACAAAGGAAGAATTAATTTCAGCCCCTATACAATTATTCTTAAAAGTGTAACCCACCATTCTGAAAAAAAATAAGCCTTATTATCTCCCAAAACTAATTTGAAGTGAGTAAAAAACTCTTTGGTATTGGAGCTTTATTTGAGTTGAAAGGAGAATACTTCTTGATAGATTTCCTCTTCTTTGGGCTCTTTTATCAAAGCAAGGTTATCCTCCTAAGATACAGATTCCAAAATCTATTCCAACATTGATAATTATGCTCTAGAGTTGCCTAGGTATTTGGTGTTGTACAAATCACGAAAGTGATGAACCACCTCCTCCTTGAGTTGAGCAAAGTCTAATATTTTAGTATCTCTTTTGTTATCTCTTTGATGTTATTTATCTAGACTAAGTTCTTTGCCTGTTTATGAAAATATTTTGTATTTATATCTCCTTACTTTAACTAAATACTTTGGGAGCTTCAACACCAAATTTCCTCTTCCTCTTTTACTGCTTTATGATAATTTGGAAATTCTTCCCTTTCTTCCTTAGGCAGGTCATTTGTCATAGGGCCATCCTCTATATTGGATTGTATAATTTCCATTCTCTTTTCATGTGCCTTTATCTCTAGTTGTCTCTCTATCTATTGTTCTTGAGCCTATTTTTTTAATGTGATTTTTATCACTTCATATGTTGTTCCCGAGTCATCACTCGATTTCCGATGATCCATTCACTCCAGAGTTTCTTTACCAAATCATTGAAACCCATTGTTCGTCCCCATATTGGATAATAACATAAGGGAAGGAGCATAAAATCAATATTTTCACTGATTTCAAGAAAAATTGGTTTGTGATCTGAAATATTTCAAGGAAGGATTAAAAAATAGACCAATATATTTTGAGACAAGAGTGAGTGTGCTATTAAAAATCTAGATAAACGAGTAGCAATATAACACATTCCATATATTTTTTTGCTCTAAGTAATTTTGTTAGAGGAAGGTTTTATGTCCAAAAAATTTAATTTCTAAATGATATCTTCCAAATTTCTTGAAACTAATCTCTAACTTGATAACCCCTTTTATTTTCCCACGAATGGTATTTGAGGTTGATATGAAGAAATCTGGTAGCAAACTAGTGGGTGGGCAATCGATGATCAAGCAACCTGAGAAATGATTTATCCCATAGGGTGGACACACCACCCAAGGCTTACTCTTTAACTAATAGAAAGAATCCCATTGTCATTCCAAATCTTATGTTGTTTTTGAAGGATACCTTGATCCCCCATTTTTGTCTCCTAAAGTAGAAGAACTAAGGGTTATTCTTTATTGATTAATGAATTTAGCTCCTTCAATAATTTTTCCAATGATAATACCCTACAATTGTTGAATTGAGGCTTCTGTGATCCATAATAGTTATAAGTAGAACTTCGACATAAATCACATAAAGAAAGACATTTGTCGACGCATTTCGAACCAACCAGTGTGGTTCATTGTCAAGACAAATTGAAGAAATAGATCCAGCTTTGCATGTTAAATAGTCTGAGCAAAGCCTCCAACGGCTATCTTGACCAACGGCTAATTTTGACTTAGGGACCGAGTCAAAAAGTCAAATTAATAATTTAATGGGAGTTAGTTATCATCGATTACCATA
>APFE031109305.1:0-14508 GCA_000404065.3 Pinus taeda
TGATGCTGGGTCAAAGCACATGGTTGTAATCTTCTTGCTACTTTTCATTTGAATAAAGCTATTCTTGTTTCCTTCCATGTTCTTGTGTACTTGTTTATATATGCATGTATATGGTTAATGCACATCTAATCCTGCATTATTTATGAATTTAGATCCTTTTTTCTTGCATAGTAGTATGTTGTTGTGATTCCACAGGTTCTTTTGAAGCTGGGCAGACAAAGGAGAAGCGGCAAAACTCTATCAAGAAAGAGAGGAAATCAAGCACAAGACTCAGGTTGGCCCTCTTGGTCCTCCTCTCATCTATTTTCATAAAAGGAATCAATAGTAGACTTTGACTGTTTGTTTCTAAGATATCCACCCATCTTAGTGGGAATAGCAGCATCCGAGTGGACACTATTCCCGTGTAACAGGGAGGCAAAGACTACTGGTGTGCCGACATATGTCACCTATCAGAGAGGCACGAGGGGATTGTTTGCAGCAGCTCGACGAGTACTATCTTCACCTGGGGTGGAAGGGGTCTCGTTGCCGTCATCAGCAGCACAGGTACAAGTACAGGATAGAGGCAAGGGGCCAATGCAGGATGAAGGGCCTTTAGGTGAGCGGGACTGTATTCTTGTTCAGGATGACGATACAAACATGGGCTCACAAAGTGCACATATTAGAGAGATCATCCAAGAGTAGCAGATAGAGATCAATGCCTTGTCCCTTGACTTGGAGAGGACTAAGTGGACCATGAAATACTTGGAGCAGAGGAACAAATAGCTTGAGGATCAACAAGGAATCATGGAGTTGCAAAACATCTGGGAGAATCGTTAAGCTGCCCAGAGGAGGAGGATTGAGTTCACTTCATTGGAGGAAGAGATGAATGAGGATTGGGAGTCTTGGCTTGAGAGAATCAACATCCACTTGGAGAGACTGCTGGACAAGGCTGATAGGGATAAAGCATTTTTGAGACACATGGTTTTCCATTACAGGGTGCGAAATATGAGTTGTAAGGCCCGAATAAGAAATTTAAAGGAAAAACTAAGGAAGGAATCCAAAAGGCAAAAGAGGCAAAAGGAGCATGACCGTCTTTAGTTATTGGCCAAAGCCTCTCTAGCCCAGCATGACACTTGATAGAGAAGGTCCAGCCCAAATTTCAAGAGATTTGGAGAAACGTTTGGTCTAAAACAGGGTTTTTCGCCCAACGCGTAGCGCCACTTGGCGTGCGCTTATAATTGGGAGGTCTCTAGGAGGAAAACTTTACATTTTTGGATTTGTTATGAACATTTATGCATGCTCATGGATTACCTAAGGATTTCATCAAGTTCTGGGTTGCCTAAGGGTCAAAAACATGCCAAAAATGACCTTTCTGCCACCTTTTGCACCCACAGGAAGCAGTCTTGGAAAAATAAAGTTTTGGAGGGGCAAATGACATCCAAATCTAGAAATTTCACTTGGGTTGGGAAGTAGACAGGCAGGGATTTCAAACGAGATATCTTGGGCTCAATTTGGACTCGGGAAGTGCCTCAAAATCAGCCTCAAATTTGTGCTACGCATAAAGATTCTGGTCGCGGTGCATAGAGGATTTTTGCCTATTTTTAACTGTACAGCTCAGAAATTCACCCAGTTTTGACTAGTTTTGCTTTTTGATGTAATTATTGATCTATCTTGATGTAAATTGATGAATATGATGTAATTTTGACACATATTTACTTGTTCTAGAAGATTCATTCACTAAAAAGTGAAAATTTAATGAATGAATCAGTTTCCTATCATATAGAGGCAAGTTGTTTGATTGCCTAGATTTTAGTGCTTTGTTTAGAATTGGTTGAAACAACTCCTAGAATGATGATATCGACCCCTAGAGGCAAGGAAATGGGTTGGGCTAGTCTATATCATGTATTTTCTGAGTCATTTTCAGGAATGGACACTTGGGATTTCTTGGCACATCATTGTACATTCTATCTCTGCATTTTTGGCTAAGGAAAGACCAGGGTTTTGGAGCACTTGTTGGGATCCATGTGGCTCTGTGTTTTGATGGTGTGTTTCTCTAGTAATTGTAAGTTCACTGATGTTTATGTGTATCATTTTCCCTTCTCTCTGCTTCTGAAATTAAACAAATGAGTGATTAAGGTAGAATTCACTGGACTGCTATGCTCTGCTTTGAAATTTTGTTTAATTTTCAATGTTTTCATCTGTTTGAGGAGGACTCTTGAGACTCTCTCTTGCCCTCCTTGGCTCCTCACCGGTCTGATCCATCCATTTATTCATTCTAAAGCATCAAAACAATTGCCTTCCTTTCCCCAATCATAACTCTGCAAAAACTATGCCTCATCCCCGGACCAAAATTTTCCTCTCCCATTTTCCAACTTAAAACCCCCAAAAATTAAAATTCAATCCTTGCACTACATACCTAGCCTAAGATCAACTGTAAAATCAGTCATCTCCAGCCCTACCGATTATCTTTGCTGAGATTGACTCGGAGAGAGCCCTCTCCTATCCTCGTAGGACTAGCTACGAGGCTAAGCGTGGTTTGATGTGGACCTAGAAGCTTACCTTTCCAGCCTGAGGTAAATCTAGGCTCTAACATAGTGGTGACTCCACTGGGGAAGAAAATGGTTTTCTTGTTGATGTCATTTGTTTTATAAGCTACAGATGGAGCCTAAAGATTATGCCAGGTAGCCTTCGAAATGCTCTTGCTATGCATCATCGAAGTAGATAAATGTTGCTTCAGTCAACCTCCGGTCTAGCTTGTAAACGTGACATCTAACTTGTTAATTTCCCCAGTACATATATCAAGTTCAGATCTAATTGTTGATGGTGGACAACGATCAGACAAGAAGGCTGAAATCATTCACCTGGCGACTTCATTCACTGAAAAATCTAGAGATCAATGCTTCATGGTGACTCCACTGCAGGAAGATTAGTAGCTTTAATATTTTCAAGATGGAACGGGTTGCAAGAAGATACGCTCCTATGAGCCGAGATCACATCCCAGGTTTTCCAAATAAAATGCCCAAGGTGGATTGGCTTTAGAATTTGCCTATGTTTAGAAATGTGGAAGGTAATGATGTTGCTCTTCATCTGGTGAAATTTCACATTCATGTGCATAAATTAAAGATTGATTTTCCTTAAGACTGTTTGATGAAAATGTTTATGGCTACTCTAGAAGATGAAGCCCGATATTGGTATGAAAGTTTGCCACCTGCTTCTATTTATTGTTTAAAATATTTTCATACAATATTCTTTGAAAGGTATAAAGAATCATATCCATCCTTGGCTTTAGTTCAGAACTGTTGTGGACACATTAGTAGTTTCATTGAAGATCGTGAGAATTTTTATGGAGATAATGAATTGATGGACAGAGAAATCATGGAAGCATTGTATGAAAATTCGTTTCAGCAGCACACATAAATCTTAGAGGATACTTATCAAGATCAGCAGGTTGAAGATTTCCATATGGCTGAAAATGATGAACGAAGAAGTTTCATTTCAGATATGGTTGAAATAAAGGATGATACGCAGGAAAATGATGTTCCAATCTCAAATAATGATGATGATAAATTAGAATGAGAGATAAATTATGATGAGGAAAAACATGTTGTTCTGAATCTCATAAATGAGAGTTTTATTGTTGAGGCTGCCTCAAATGAAGAAAACAGAGTTACAAATCTAAATGCTCTCATCTCACCAGAACTCAATCTTCATGAGGAAGTAATTCATTTCCTCTATGAAAAACAAGACGAGATCTTCATTCAAGTAAGTGAAAAGGTTTCCTTAGATGAATCATTGGTAGATGATGGAAATGTCATGTTTGAGTCTCAAGAACCATTTGAAGTTTCTTTTCTTGTGATTGATGAAAGTAATGCGGAACATGATAATCTGGTTGTTATATCATATGAAGATGATCAAAATATATTAAGACTATAGAAGATCAGACCATTCAGGATTCCCTTTTAGATTCTTCTTCATATGTGTCATGTTTTGAAATGTTCGTTGAAGAGGAGATCTACTTATCTACTTGTTCAAAAAAATTTGAAGACCAGGAACATACTTTTACTGAAGTACATTATGAAGGAAGATTAGAATCAAGAGAAAAAGACACCTTGCTCTTTCAGCAGGAGGAAAATATTCATGTTTTTTAGGATCCACTGGCAAATCTGTTGCAGTCAGCAGTGGAGGTGATTATTGCAGTACTCAGTGATGAAGGAGATCATGGTCAATTAGCTTTTTGGATGCCCAGTTAGAAGTCTTTATTGTTGACCAGAAGATCTGATCAGGAGAATCAATCAAGAAGGCATCTGCTTGATTGGTTACATTGCATTTTGATATAGTTTGATGGTATATTGTCTTGTAAGAAACAAAGATGGTCATGTACTACCATCAAGCTTTAAGTTTTAAGTTAGTTTGTTAGAGTCAAGTTTTTTCAGTCATTTCAGTTTGCATTGAGCTAGTTTGATTCAAATTTTCAGTCAATAAATCAGTTAATAGTCTGGTGTTGATTTGGACTCCATTGCCCAAAGAATGAAGGCACTGTCTATGCTCCCAAAGATCTGATGTTCTTGGCACCTCTAGGGAGCTGCCATCCCCATTGGAGCCAATGTTAGAGTCGGCCTCGTCAGCCCTCTGTCAGTGATCAAAATTTCTCTTTTGCATTTCATTTCTTTAGGTGTCTCGCTCGATTCACTTAGTTGCAGTCCACTAGGGGCATGTCATAATCTGACAGAAGGGTCTTGTCATTCATTACCCCTCATGCCTTGCCCTGCTGACTCAGGTCTGTTCATCAAAATCAAGTTTTAAGGCCACTTACAGTCCTACTTTAGTCTCTTGGTCTAGGGTTAGTTGATTTGGTCTTCAACAATGTCCAACAATACCAACAGGCTAGAGGGAGGATCAAAATAAGTTTTCATTTCAAATTTTTATCGTCAATAATGCTCAAGGATATTTCTTCTTCAAAACTCTGTTTTGAAGAAGAAATCGTCAATTTTTTTTTGTGAAAAATATGTATTTTAAAGTTTTCCACCATGGAGTACTTCAAATGCAGCCTCTGATCACCATCCCTGCAAAAAATCAAGAACGATTTCATCATTCAAGATCAGAAAATCAGTGAGGAAACCAAAAGATAGAATTGTATTAAATGCAAAAGTGCCAAAGTTCAGAAAGTGGGAGTGCACTAGTCAAAAATCAAATCCCTTTCATAAGAGACATTTTTGTGTTCCAACATTTCATTTGCACACCAAATAACAATAGAGAACCAAAGCGAAAACGTGGAGAAGCAAATTCAGTGTTTGGAGGTCGAAATTGTGTTGAAACAGAGCTGTGCGGCGCATTGGGAGCAGGCACGGTGCACCCATAAGACGTGGCGCATTGGACCTCCTACCACAGTGCATTTTTCCCTAAACGTGGGGCATCCACGAGGCGCGGTGCACTGGGCTTGCACGTGGCACACAGAACCTCCAAGACAAAAAATCATCGTGGCTTCAATAAAAATGAAACCCATCATTCCATTATACATGTTCATTTCTTTTGCTATGCCAAGAGGTCAAAGGATATCGACTTGAGGGTTAGAGGAGCAAATTTTGTGTTTGAAGGGCCGAGACTGTGCATTGAAGGGCCGTGTGGCACATTGGAGGAGGTCGCGGCGCATTGGGCACAAATTCTCAGTGTAAAATTCCATTGTCGCAGCGCATCCAGGAGATGCGGCGCACAGAGCCTACAGGCCAGTTTTATGCCGCTTCTGTCATCAAAACTCACAAAAATTCCATTTTTTCTGCTCCAAGTAAGTTCAAGCGTGCTTCTATTGAATTTAACTTGTGTTGGGTTTTTTTTGGAGGGAGAATTCAAAGGTTTTAAAATTTGAAAATATAAACCCTATGTGTATATCAAAACTACTCTTTTGGGGTTTTAAATTTGGTATTTTGAAATTATGATGATGGTGCCAACTCTCCTTTCCCACCTGTGATCTTTTCCCATGCCCTAACTGCCCAAACCACTCATATCCCAGCTTCCTAATTTCCCTATTCTACAATCATAGCAGTCCCTATCATCATTCTCCCTCTCCTATATCATTCCCATATCATTCCTCAAATCCCTACATTCCTAAAAGTGACTGTTTGCACATTTCTTCACTTGAAAAACTCCATCATCCACTTTTCCCACTGTCCCATATTCCTCACAGTCTCATTTCCCTTTGGCACATTTGGCATTGAAAACACATCACCTATTTCTCTTTGTCAAACCAATCAAACATACACATTGTAGCATCATGATAGAGACAGATTCATCATATGAGCAAGAATATGAGAAAGACAGTGACTCAACCACTGAGCTTAATGTGCTGAGAAGGCCTCGTAAGGGTGGAAAACATGACAGAGAAGAGCCCACTTCCTTGAATCAATTGCAGGCCTGCCCGCTTGCAATGACATGCTTTCAGCAACAGTCATGCTTTGAGTATTGTGAGATGATTCTTCAGATCCAACATCATCCAGAGTTAGTTCGGTTGTTTTTTTTGCATCTTCATGATGGTCATGTTACTCTTGCTGGAGTAAACTTCATCTTGACACCAGAAACCATCTCTCTGGCCACCGGGATACCGAATATAGGTGAAGAGTGGAACAAGACACAGTAGCTAGATAGAGCATATTATGAAAAGGTGTTTCTGGTAAAGGTGGACACTTCGAAGAATACCACTAATGCATTTACAAAATTTGTGAGCTCTGAGAAGTTCTCTTGGTGTAGAGAAACAATGGGCATTGCAGGGTTGGATAAATGACTAAGCTCTCTTGTGGCCCCCTGTGGAAAGAAAACAACAAGTGGGACAATGTTGGGTTGTGTTATATTCTTTCTACGACTAGCCCATGTAGTTAAACCGGGGGGTTAGAAGGGGGGCAAAGGCCCCCCTTTGTTGTGCCGATTACGAAGTGGGGGGGTCACAGGGGGTTTAAGGGTTTCAGGTAATCCCCCTCTATGGGGTCCGGGGTAGCGCCTCGGAAATTTTTTTTTTTTGGACCCTATATTAGGTTGGGTGGACCTACCTATGGTTTTGTGCATGATTTTCACACATGGTTTTGGACGCAATGGTTTTTTGTCCATGGTTTTGGACGCGATGGTTTTCAGTCCATGGTATTGGATGCTTCGACATGTATAAATATGTATTGTCACATTGAAAGGAACATAATGAAAAATCAAGCTGGTAGTCCCGGTTTTGGGATTCAGGGGAAAATCTCTCTGTATATGTGTTTTATGTGTTATGCTCTCGCATTGTTTATTTTCTGTGTTTTTAGAATTTGTATGCAGGTAATTTTTGTACGAGGTTAAAACCTACAAATATGAATTCTATAAAAAATTAATGAAATCGAGCAGAATTTAATTTCTCTTGGATCAATTTCAAGGCCTAAGGTTGAAACAGCGAAACATGGCATCTAATGCAAGTTCACTCTACTGAACCAGTCCATAATTAGGCCATTGTGGGAGATTTTGCATAACTTTGTATCGAAGAATTTGATCTTGGTCTGACTTGTGGCATTGAAAAGAAGACTCAAAGAGATACCATAGGACCAAATTTCAGACCTTGGAAGGCCAAAATTTCAGAGATACAATAGTTTCAATATCAAGCTCCAAAAAGCAAGAAGAAAAAAGTTTGTTTTTTTTTTAAAAATTTGCATAAGTTTTGTTTGAAAAATCAATCTGAAGTAATTCAAAGGGCATAGTAAAGCATAGATATCATTATCTGGTTCCAATATTCCTCAAAACAAAAAAATGGATGCTCTCAGTAAGCAACTAGAAATATCTACAATGACACATGAATAAGAGGAAGAAATGAAACATGATATATCAAAATTATGCGACCAAGTGCAACAAATTTCACTCTTGCAAAGAGTGACCAAAAATGAAATGGAAGCTAAGATGGATGGTTTAAATAATGGTTTAAAAGAAGACATGGAAGGTTTTAATAAAGGTTTGACAAAGTTTCTACAAGAAATGTTTCCTAATGGCGAAAAGGTATTCCATTAAACTCATGATGAAAAAAACTAATGTTAATCATGACTTTAGAGACTATACTTTGGATTGAAGACCAACCACATTCTAAAGATTTATATGACGAATTTTGATGGCAAGGATCTAGTAACATGGATACTATAGATGGAGTAATATTTTGATCTACATGATGTGCAACACAAACAAAGGTATGCATTACATCATTATATTTATAACCCAATCAGTATTATGCTATCATGGCCTTGTTCTCGTAAATCGCTTGTCACTTGGTCAATTTTTACGGAGGAAATGATATCACATTATGAGGATACAAAGAGAAACAAATTATTTAGACAATTGATAAATATCAAACAAAAGGGTTCAATGGCAGAGCACATTGAGGACTTCCAAAAATTGAATATCAGGGTACCTAATATTCCAAAGGAGCATAAGGTTGATGTATTCATAGGGACTTTAAAGGATAACATCCAACATGAGGTTTGCCTTTGGGAACTTGATTCACTAGGGAGGATATTTAGTGTGGCAACAAAAATTGAAATCAAAATTAGGCATCAAGGAAGTCTACCACTCACAACTATAAAGATGGAAGTGATGTTGCTCTTATCTTTCCACAACCTACAAGGTTTACAACACAAAAATTGGAGGAAAAAAGATAAAAATGACTTTGTTATAGTTGTGATAGAAAATACACTAAAGGTCATAAGTTTCTAAGAATAAATTATTTTACATAGATTGAGAAGAGAAGGAACAAAAGGAACAAAAAACATCAAAAAAAGAGGTTATACAATAGAACCAACCCCAGAGAAAGAAGAATATCTTTCCATATATTGTAATGTATTGGCAATAATTACCACTCTTCAAAGTCTCAAGATATAAGGATATATCAAGAAGAAAAGGGTAATAGTGTTGATTGGTTAAATTAGTACCCATAATTTTATTCATTGTAATATAGCCAAGGAATCGAATTAATTTTTATATCTAGCACCAAAGTGTCAAGTGATGGTTGAAAATGGAGGAACAATAAATTTCTTTGGAAATTGTTGTAATATCAAGCTAACAATGGGCGAATATGTATTGAATATTCCAAAACTTTCCATTCCAATGGGAGGTTTTAATGTTGTACTAGGATTCTAATGGTTACGGTCTTTGAGGACAATAACTTTTAATTTTAAAGAAATTTTCTTGAATTTTTTTTGGGAAGGAAAGGAAATAAAATTAAGGGGTATCACATGGAAACCAAGGATGATAATTAGAACTAATGGAATGGCAAATATTTTTAAGAAATAACAATGAGGTGTAATTACAAAATTATTCTCACTATAGGTTCAAACATCAAAATCATCTATTTATCGATATCTCCAAAATGTCTTGGAGAATCATTCCAAGATATTCAAGTCTCCCAAAGCCCTCCCACCTATTCATGGCTATGATAATGTTATTCGCTTGATTCCAGGAATTGTTCCTCCAAACAGCTGACCTTACTGATATCCCTATGCCCAAAAGAGTGAAATTGAATGCACGGTTGCAGAAATGCTAGAGGCTGGTATAATTCAACCTAGTCAAAGTTCTTTCTCTACTCCAATACTATTGGTGCACAAGAAGGATGGATCATGGAGTATGTGTTAGGATTATAGGGAGCTCAACAATCTCACTATTCAAGATAAATTTCCCATTCCTGTCATTGATGAATTGTTGGATGAATTACGTGGAACAATTTACTTCACCAAGTAGGATATCTATTAAAATGAAGACTGAATACAATCTGAAAACAACATTCAAAGCTCATTAGGGTCATTATGATTTTTTTGTCATGCCTTTTTGCCTTACTAATGCACCTTCCACATTTCAAGGTTTGATGAATTCCATTTTCAAACCCTTCCTTAGAAAATTTGTGTTAGTATATTTTTATGATACACAAATTGACAGGGTGCTCAAATTATTGGAGGAGGAACAATTATATGCACAAACCTCCAAATGTTTATTTGGAGTACAGGAGGTGGAATATTTGGGCATATTTTATATCATGAAGGTGTTAAGGTAGACCTTAACAAAATTAAATCCCTTAAGGAGTGGAAAATCCTGACAACCCTAAAGCATCTTTCGAGAATTTCTCGAGTTGATAAGGTATTACAAGTTTTTTAAGAATTATGGGAGAATAAAAGAACCTCTAAAAATATTACTGAAGAAAGGTGCATTTTCTTGGACTCCAGAAGCAACTAAGGCCTTTGAACATCTTAAAGAGGTATTGTGCCCAACATCGGTCTTAGCTACACCAGACTTCACAAAAACCTTTATTGTTGAATGTGATACCTCGGGAAATGGAATTGGTGTTGTTTTAATGCAAGGAAGGCCCTTTTATTTTCAAAGTCATCTAATCAAGGGAAGGTATTTACACACAAAAAAATAATAATAAATAAATAAATAAATTGAAAAGGAAATGTTGGAAATACTACATGCACTAAAGCAATGGAGACTAATAGGAAAACACTTGAGGGGTAAAAACAGATCATGATAGTCTTAAATACTTTTTGAAACAAATAGTATCTTCAGAAGAGCAACAAAAATGGGTCACAAATATGTTGGGTTATGACTTTGAAATCATCTACAAAAAAGGGAAGCAAAATGTTGTTGCAAAAGCACTCTCAATAAAGGATTAGGATGTGGAACCATTTCTTTGTTCCATTTCTGTTATCCAACCTGATTGGATAATTAAAGAAAGGGATGAATGGAAGAATGATGAAGAGGTGTGGACACTCATTCAAAATTTTTGGCTAGATCCCCGTACATCTAATACATTTATCTGGAAAAATGATCAATTATGGTACAAATATCACTTATATCTTTGTTTGAATTCCCAACTCAATCAAAATATTCTTTCAGAATTGCACACCTCCCCCTTAGGAGGGCACTCAAAATTTTAAAAAATTACCACAGGGTCAAGAAGGATTTTTTTTAAGATGGCCTTAAATATTATATTTAGATGCTTGTGGTAGGATGCTTGGTTTGCCAACAAATAAAGTTGAGATAATTAAGGCCCTGGGTCTGTTAAAACCTTTAGCCATTCCAAGTCAACATTGAGAGGAGGTCCCAATGGATTTTATCATAGGTTTACGCAAGTCTAAAGAAAAGAGTGTCATCATGGTGGTAGTTGATATACTTACCAAGTATGCACACTTTTGTGCATCATCTCATCCTTTTAAATCCCGTATAGTTTCTCTAAATTTATGGAAACAATTCAAAAGCTACATGGATACCCAAATATTATTTTAAGTGATAGAGATCCCATTTTCACTGGAAATTTTTAGACAAAATCATTTTCTTTTCTTGGTAATCAATTAGATCATAACTCAACTTATCATCCTCAATCTGAAGGGAAAACTGAGATAGCGAACAAATGTTTGGAAGGATATATTTGTTTCTTTGTATCTAATAAATAGACACAATGGGTCAAGTGGTTACCTCTAGATGAATGGTGGTATAAACTTCCATCGATACTACAAAAAAAAATGACTCCATTTATGTCACTTTATGGATATCATCCATCGTCCATCACATCATCTTTAAGAGAATATTCTAAGTTTCAAGCAGTGGAAGATCGCATTGAGCATCAATAAGTTCTCTAACTCTTAAAGGATAACCTCACTCTAATGCAGAATCGAATGAAAAAATAGGCAAATTAGCATCATAGTGAAAAAAAAAGATTGATGTGGGAGACTGGGCATTTTCAAGGCTACAACTATACAAACAATTTTCCCTTAAGCAAGTTAAGAAGGATAATAAATTATCACCCAAGTATTATCATCCTTACAAAGTGTTGCAAAAGATTAGTACTATGGCATACAAATTAACGTTGCCTGCATATTCCCGAGTACACCCAATTTTCCATGTTTCATGGTTAAAGAAGCTTATAAGTGATAAACTCCCAGTTTAAATAGTATTTCAAAAACTTGACAAAGAAGGAAAAATCATATTAGAGCCTAAAGCAATCATGGAAACAAGAACCTAAAAACTACAAAATCAATAAATTTTAGAGTATCTCATTGTTGTCATTGCAATCAACACCCTCCAAAATTTTGTTGATACTTGAATATTAGAGCCTACTCAGGATATTATGATCTCTTTCTTTATGGTTACTCCATGTTTTTCTATGTTTTTGAAAGTGTTTAAGTCTTCTTCCTAGTTTCAAATTGTCAAGTCACTTGTAAGCACATGCAGAGCCTTTGATGAGTTCATGAGAACACTTTATTTATGAAAGCTTAAACATGCATAGCACCATCCATCAAGATAGTGTATGCGTGATTTTCAACCCATTTCAACGGTCTGCACACACTTTTATTGACATTCTCCCTCACTTTGGTTGTGTTTGTACTTCTATTTCGATGAGTTTTCTCAACTGTCGTCTTTTGCGCACTTTCAATTTCAAAGTGTTGTTTTTGCATTTGTGGCTGTCATTTTTGCTTGTTTTCATTTTCATAAGTGGATTTTTCATCTTATATTCACTCTATAATGTGTCACTTTTAAGTTCATTCGCATTTTTCAAGTGTCGTCTTATGTTTTCCTCACATCGCAAGTGTCGCTTTTGTTGTTTTCTCTCCTACATACATCACACCTTCGCACATCACAAAATTTAACTAGAGTGCACTTTTATACATTAGGTAGCCTCACATATCATTATAATATGCACTAGACACATTCCTATAGCTTAGCACACCTTTTGGTCATAGTCTTCAAAATTGACTTAGCTCGTGTTCTAAGTGTCATAAAGTGTCGTTTCAATTGTCGCACTTAGAAATAAGTGTCGCTTTGTTGCCATTTTGAGGTGTGATTGTTATTCATGATTCTTGTGTATCCTTCTAGCTTTAATTGATGTTTTTATGTGCATGATCCAAGTTTAATTCATGTCTGGATGCATTTCCCTATTTTACTCTATCAATCCCACATTTAACCATTTTGGAGCGCTTCTTGGTCCTTCATCCAGTGTAATTTGTGAAGCCATTATCCCTCTTACTAAGTAAGGAGCTTAACCTATCCATAATATTCATCGATACAATCCTACTCTTAGATATTGGTGCATTAAGTCCTCCTCAGGATCACCCTAAATCTATTGCATGTTATGATCCTCCTAATGGAATTCACTTGATCCTTCTTGATTTTACTGACTCACTGCACTGTGTTTTGGTCACCTATACCTTATATGACACATAGATCACTTATAGATAATATCATGGACCTCTTCCACCTATTTGGAGAGTTAAAACATGCAATACAAATACCCTCCTATCATCCCAGTGCAGTGAAAACCCTCTTAGGAAAACTGACTTCATCAGTATGGCCTCCCTCAATGAAAAGTGCACTCCAAATGGTCAAGCAACCAATGTTGGGTAAAATTTCACTAGCCTAGGATGAACACATTACAAATCAATAGTGATGAATTTTTGAAGAAAATTGCACTTTTTCAAGCCTTTCTTCTTTTGAGTGCATGCTGCACTCCCGAAGGTTGAAGCCTCACCCTTCCTCCTTCCCCAATGCACTTTGCGCCTAGGTCTTATCTAGCCTCTTCCTCTAGAACACATTGCACAGTAGGGAAGGATGAAGGAATCTTATTCTTTGTCTTTGACCAGTCAAACTACGCTCTCCTAGAAGTCTCCTTTCCCTTTGAGCACACGACGCAGTCTTGAAGGCTGAAGCTTTCACCTTCCCTATTTTCCAATGCGCTCATGTGCCATAACCTTTCTTAGACCCTTCCTTTGAGCACATGGCATAGTAGGGAAGGCTAAAGGATGTCTATCCTCACCCTTGACTAGTCAATTTGCACTGTCAAGCCCTCCTCTCTTTTATTTAAGAGCATGTGGCACAACCTAGAAGCATGAAGCCTTCCACCTTGTCCTTTAAGATTCACCCATTGAATTGCACAAAGGAGAGCTCCTCTTCTTAGTTCATGGCATAGTAAAAATGAATATTGGAGCCTTCCTAAGCCACTAATGAGTTTTATTGTGCCCTCTTAATCAAGCCTTCTTCTTTTAACCCTCTCATAGGCTTATCATAAGAAGATCATTCCATGAGCCAAGTAGTGATAGAATAGATGTTTCTAAGATTGATCTTGCCTCGTCATGAATGATTTCCATTGGTAGGAGTACCTTCCTAGTGTAATAACCCTGGGTTAAAAGTTCATGTAATAAAAGTTAATAAAGGAAAAATAAAACCAAGGTCATGGGACATGTATTCCAAGATAAATGTTGGGAAAAACATCCTAGTGGGTGTTCATTTGGTTTATTATGGCTAAGGAGAAATAGGAAAAGGTAATGGAAAATGATTTGGAAAGGCAAAAGGAATTAATTGGAATTTTATTTATGAAAATAAAGGAAATTAAGAGAAAAGGAAGGTGAAAGGTCACAGGTTGCATGTGAGGAGGAATTGAAGGAAACTAATGGAAATTGAATAAAATAGAGGCTTAAATGATAAAAAGGCTATTGAGGATCAGCTCAAAGCCTTTTGACAATTTTGGGTTGGATCTCTCTCTCTCTCTCT
>APFE031109307.1:0-12346 GCA_000404065.3 Pinus taeda
AAGCAAACTAGCTAACACAGTGTCCATTCTTTTTCTGATTGGATGTATGAGGTTAAGGAAATTTGATTTTATATCAGTAGCCATTGTCATATTTAATTCTCTGATTTTTTTAGTAACCTTAATTATTTCTGGACTTTTCGCATGTTGGTTTGTTTAATAATTTTCAGTTTCCAGCTTTTCTTCTACTATACAGAAATCTTGCATAGCATTGTGTACAAAGAGCATAATAATATTCTATTCTGTAAGGCATACAAATCTTGCATAGCATTGTGTACAAAGAGCAGAATAATATTCTGTAAGGCATACAGTGTACAGTGCTTTTGCTTATTTGTAGTGTTATTATGATTTGATTAACAACTATTGCAATTTGTAAATAATTCATTTTCAATACTTTATGCGTTAAAAGTGAGGTTTGCTTTATTTATTTTTGCTTTCAGCCTTTTTGCTAGCATATGGAGAGGATTGCTCTCGGCCTTTCTGCTAGCATGTGGAGAGGATAGAAAACAAGTACAAACGGTAGAGTGAGCACCATAGAGCGGAGAGGATAGAAAACAAGTACAAACGGTAGAGTGAGCACCATAGAGCGGAATAATATTCTGTAAGGTATACAATGCTTTTGCTTATTTGTAGTGTTATTATGATTAGATTAACAACTTTTGCAATTGGTAAATAAGTCATTTTCATGGGTTAAAAGTGAGGTTTGCTTTATTTATTTTTGCTTTTAGCTTTTTTGCTAGCATAGTCAGAGAATTGCTTTCAGCCCTTCTGCTAGCCTATGGAGAGGATAGAAAACAAGTACAAAAGTAGAGTGAGCAGGATAACAAGGAAAGAATGAGCACCATTGCTATGGAGCACTGTGCAATGTCCTTGAGGTATTCTCAAACTGCTCTTAAATATATTTCAAAATTGTTATTAAATATCTTTTACTTGTCTTGTATTATAATTGTTAATTTTTATTTGTGATTAAAAATATAAAAAATCTTATATATATTTTTATTAAGTGATTAAAGAAATAGCAACGAAGAATAAGTTAACTTGTGAATGTTTTTTAAATCCATCGTCATAATGATTTATAGATTTAAAAAGATTTTAAATATAAAAAAAAGACATAAGCTTAAGAATGATTTAAAACAAATAATTTTTCTAAATAAATAACATTGTTTCCCCATAAATAACATACATGAAAGTTTATAATAATCTTAAAATTAAAAAAACAAATGAAAAGTGCTATAATAATCTTAAAACTCAAAAAACAAACTAAATGAAATATAAACTCAAAAAAACTCCCAACATAATGAAACATACACTTAAAAAAGACTTTGAACCAACCAACTTTCTAAATAAATAAAAATGGAACATGAACTTTCTAAGTTCCATGTTTCCCGGTGTTTATATAATCTTAATTTATTAAACAAATACACGATCCTGGTTGATTTTAGTCCCACGTATTTTGTGTTCCATCCAAAAATAAATATATCTTTGTAAACGGAGTTTGATTATTGTTACCTTGTAAACTTGCAGGTTACCTTGTTTCACACTTACTCTAACCACTCTTACGGTCATTTCCTTCGTCAATTATTGACTCTTAATAATGTGTCCTTCGTAAACTACTTAATCTTAATAATGTGAAGTGAAGAACTAGAACGAAACATGGTTTCACGAATGCGACTTGAAAGAATATGAGGTGAAGAACTGGAATGAAACACGATTTCAAGACTCTGGGTGGGTCGAAACCTGGTTTCAAGAATGCGAGGTGAAGAACTTGAAAGAATGTGAGGTGAAGACCTGGAATGAAACTGAATTACTGAATGAATGTGGGTCAATTACTGAATCTTAATAATGTGAGGTGAAGAACTGAAACGAAATATGATTTTAAAACTCCAGGCAACCAAACAGTTTCAAGAATCAGAACTACAAGATAGACTTAGAACATAAAAAAAAAAAAAAGTAGAGGACTGAGCTACAGAATATTTTCAAATCTACTAATAAATTAGAGCATTGGTTTTCTCTCATTAACCTCCATTTTTCTACTTAACCTCCTCAATTTTCTAATTAAGCTTCTTAACATAGCCGCACTACCATTTTCTACACATTTTTCTATGCAAATCCAGAGGCATGGCTGGGAATTGAATTCAAAACCTCTGGCTTTCTCAAAAATACTCTTTATTCTTTTTTGCGAAGGGGAGGAGTTGCTTTGAAACTCATGGAAATTCTGGTTATATTTAGAGAAAATATTGCAAAGATTTTTGTAAATCCAAGTTATAGTTGCTAAACTTCAAAATTTTAGGTGTTTTAGACTTTTTTGATGGGGCTGAATCCATTTCCACAATTCACACTGTCTCACTAAATTTTTTAGATTTTTCCACCTAAATTCTAACCACTTTTGACCTCAAGACAATTCCTCCCTCCGCCGCTCCATTCTCTTTATTCAGTTTAGCTGACATGTATGGACGTACGTGGTATGGGTGCGTACGCTGTCCGTTTCGATCTAACGTGTACAATAAAAACCTGGTTACGACCCACTTGCTTAATCTACGTAGAGCACAGTGTGTCAGGTTGTTATTTTCTCTCAGGTGGACCATGTGACGGTCATGACCCACATGTTCAATCTACTGGCTTGGGCAAAATTGAGCATGGTGTGCCGTATATGTTCAGCATAAAATACAAGAAATTATATTCTTAACATTTAACTTTTGGTTAATCAATTTTTTAAGATTTAATTTTCTGTTAATAAATTTAAATTCAAATAGTTATGTAGTTGGTTTATAATTTATTTCAAATGTATGTAGTTGCTTTATTATTATTATTTTTCAACTATTATTATAAATTTAAGAAGGTTAACCTGTTTATTAATTGCTGAGAAATAATTCGGCATACTTTGTTATTTATTATTTGTTTTTTTTTTAAATAAATAGTAAATTATATTTTCAAATTTAACTTTTTATTAATTAATAAAAACGAAATATATGAAATAATAAAATTTAATACATTAAAAATAATAATTTGGCTTGAATAAAATGATATAAAGTATTAAATTTATTTATATAGATTGAGAATATTTTGTATTGTGTATTATATTTTATTAGAGTTTTATATAATATAATTGAGTATTCTAAATGTGGATTTTGAATTGCAAAAGAGTTTTAATATGAAATGTATAAGGTAATAAGATATGAGATTTTTAAATTAACTTAAATTTGTGGATTTGTAATGGAAAATTGTGTGTTGATATATATAAAAAGAAATAAGTTTTTTATAATTAATATGTTTACTGTTATGGTGTAATGGTAAAATTATTTTTAATTTAAAAAATTATAAAAATAATAATGTAATTATTCTCAATAAAAAAGAATGTAATAATAATTAAAAATAAAAGAAAATATTTATATAACAATAGTATAAGGTATTTTATAATTACAAATATAATTTAGAAATAAAATAAAGATAAAAGATATAGTAGAAAATTATAAATATTTTTTTTCTCCGTAAGGCTAATTCTATTAAAAGGAAACAAAAATAAATTACAAAGAGGTTGCACCCTCAGCCCAGAACAACGTAGTTCATTATGAGTATCATAACTGCCCCATATGTGAGGAAACCAGTTTAACATAACAAAAAACCAAGCAGAAGACCGGGAAAACACCGACAAAACCAGAAGAAAGATTTGACACAACACCATCTAAAGCAGTGGAAAACAAGACAGAACTGCCTATCATGTACACGAAAATCAAAACAACAAGAGACTGGACCCAACCCATCAGCAACAGAAACCTAAGATGGCGCATGGATGGCCACGTGGCATCACTTGGGTTCGTCCTGGTCAGGAGGCTCCTCGACAATGGGGCACGCATTCCCATACCAAACCTCAACCTCCTTTGCCACGCCCCCTTCCGCCTTGCCACTTGGTGGCTCCCTCGCCTAAAGGGTGCCGCTCGAACTGCCGGCAATTGCCATCGAAATTGAGGCTCCGACTGAGCTGCCACCTGGTTGCCGAGTGTCGCCAGTGTTTTCACCTTCCGCATGCTGTCCGCCACGCCGAGATCCCCTTCCTTCTTTCGTCGGGAGCTGCTCAAAACCACGACTAACACCCATGCTGCGGTTGTCCTAAGTTGGCTTTTCAGAGTTTCGCATAGGAGCACTGTACTGATCTTCTTCTTCTGAGAAAGCAATGGTGACATTAGCAGTTATGATGGGCTGGTTCAGGTTCCTCTGGAACCTGAATTGAGTCGAGTGGGAAGCCGGATTGGGTTGCAGAGGAAAAGTAGCAGTGTGAAGCTTGAAATCTCCGTGCTCGGCCATTGAAGGCTGCACACGACCCCTACCACTACGAGTGTGAGGATAACGTTTGCGGGGCAAGCTGGGAGGGGGAGAATTGTCCTGGGGAGGAGGCAATGAGGCAGGTGGTGGTGGTGATTCAGAGCTTTGCGCTGCCTGTGAGCGAGCGTTACCACCTTGGGTACCTCTTCTACGGCTCCTCATACGGTGATGAACCATAGCAATGTGGTGGGAGAGAAGTTCAAAAGAATAGGAAGCTCAGAAGGAAAGCAGAGAATGCAAAGAGGGCTCCTGGACAAGGTTCAAAGGGCAGTGCCTGGAATGGGAGTAATGATACCCATTTCCCAGGTCAATACAACACAGAAGCCAACATCGACTTCCTGTAACTGTTCTACTGTAGGGGTTTTCGGCTTGGAGCGGGCAAAAGCTAAGGGACGGAGGGCCTACTGAGGGATTGATGGGTTCCATGTTAATACAAACAACGTTCATTTCTTGGCTTGAGCGGCCATTAAAAGCTTCCTGCAGGCAGGCCAGTGCTCGCCTCAAGTGAGCCTGCGTTCGCCTTAACTAAGCTTTGGGATGGTGCACTGGCCACCATCTGGTTGGTCCGAACGCCGTCATTCCGTCAGCTCGTCATTAAAGGCTCTCCGGATTTCACACTCCAGCATCTGCGTGAAAGATTATAAATTTAAGATTAGTAATATATTTTAATTTCTGAATAGAGAATTATTAATTTTCAATTTTTAATTTATATATAAAAAAGTAAAAAGTAAATGTACAAAAATGCTATCTAAACTTATAATAATTTTGAATATATTGAATTTCCCTCTCTATTGTTTTTTGGGTTATCACAATCTTTTTATGAAAAAATTAAAATTATTAACTTTAAAATGTTTGCTATATATTCTTTATATTCAAAATTTATTTCTATTTTTTTTGAAATCAAATTGTGAAGGAAATTTTAATTTTCTTTTTTTGTAAGTTTGGTGGGACGACATCTTCATCACCCCAATTAGGCCTGGAATTGAACCAGTGATTTCACATCAAGGAGTGCCTTAATAAAACACCCAATCACCATCTATCCAAAACCCCTAGACAAAAAGAAAACTTAATTTAAAAAATCTTACTAATATTTTTTACAAAATGACATTGAAATAAATAATATCTATTTAAATGTGATGATTTGTGATTTATTATTCTAATACTTTTTTCTTCGTTTAATTATTAATTCATTTTTATATAAATTTCTAATATATCCTAAAATTGAATTAAATCATTTTAATATTTTTATTTATTTTAATACTATTTATTAATCAAGATATTATCATTTAACAAAAATTTGTAAAAGTAATTGAGAAAGTACCATTTACAATATATAAATAATTATTTTTTTTTAATTATTTATACAGTATAAATATTAAGATATAAAATTAATTATTTAACAAATTTTAAAATTAAAATAGTTACAGTAAATATTGAAATTAGGTATTATTTAAAGATTTAATTTTATGTTAAACTAAGATTTCTAATTATTATTAGCAATAAAATTTAAAAACAAAATTAAATTATAATTATTAAGTAAAATCTTCAATAATTTAATAAAATTAATTTTAAAAATTTAAAATGATTAACTAAACTCTATTTCTTTTTAAATATTGTAAAACCTATCACAACTCATATACTAAACTCCATCCTATCATATAATATGTAGAAAAAATAACAGAACTATGTGATAATGAATGTAATAGCACTAAACTAATATCATCGAGAACATATTTGGGGTCTGCCAGTACAAACAAGGATTCTATAAAAATAATTATTAGACGTGTAACTTACAATCTAGGCATTAGTTTATTAGACTTATAATGTAGGCCTTAGTTCGACGTGTGGTGTACCTAAGGGATTCAAGACCACACCAACGCGGGATTAGCAGTATAGACACTTTAAACGCACCATCGAAGTCGACGACATAACGCCAGAGTTCGAAACCAGGAAGCGATGGCAGCATAGGACGACAAACCCCCGAGCAAATTTCAGTGGTTTAAGGAGCGTAGGTAGAGTCAGGGGCAACAATTAAAGAGATAGAGGTGGCAATAAAGGGAGAATTCGTTGAAGTCCATTTTGTTTAGAAACTCCAGCAACATCCCTCAGCTGTTGATTCATTTGACCATGACATCTGAATCAGTATCTATATTTTGCATAATTTTTCACATGTTGGAGGAGGTAAAAGATATTATTATTGTGTTGTGTGAAATTAACGTCCGAGAGCCAAAGAGCACCGAGAGCATGGCATAGAGGGAGACGCTGTTGAACAAAAGCAGAGAGGGAAAAGTCCCAAAGTAGAGGTATTTATCTCTAGGTCGTTTGATAGCTGAAGCAAACTGGCCAACACAATGTCCATCCCTCTTCTGATTGGATGGGTAAGCCGAAGGAAATTTGATTTCTTATTCTCTGGTTTTCGTTTTAGCAACTTTCATCAGACTTTTTGTGGTAATCTTGTTGGTTTGTTTATCTTTTTGTTGTTCCAACTTTTCTTTCTTCTATTACATAGAGAACTTACAGAGCACTGTGTGCGAAGGGCATAATAATATTCTACAAGATATACAGGGTACAGTGTAGCTCCTTGTCAACACCTCCATGTTTTGTTTATTTGCAGTGTTATTATGATTTGATTTCAAACAATTTCAATTTGCAAGTAACTCATTATTTATTTATAGATTTTTATGGGCTAAGAGTACTTGCTTTGTTTATTTATTTTTTCTTCCAGCATCTTTGCTGGCATATAGAGAGCATAAAGGACTGAGTGCAAAGGGCAGAGTGAGCACTACGACAAAGGAATGAACGCTACTGCTAACAATGTTTTTAAGGTACTTTGTAATTGCTTCTCAATATCCTTTGGCTGGCTTGCTTCTCAATATCTAATTACTTCAGTCTTATCAGAATAAATATCATATCTAAATTTGCAAATGAGTATCTAATTACTTGCAATATTACCATACCTTTTATTAAAGACAAACAAGAACTTTACAAAATTCTTTTCCTTCACATTTATGTATATTATGGATATTTGGGTGAGAATATATAATAATTTTGTGGTATAGTGTATTAGTAAAGTTTTATAATTGAAAAATAATTGTTATTCAATTCTGTGATATTTTTTATTTAATTTTAGTATAATTAGTTAAATTAATATTATTAGAAATACAACATTTCTTTTCAAAGTAGATGTTTAGAATTTAGTCAAAAATATTTTTTTATATTAATATGAGAAATGAGTTTTTGTTTTATGATTTGTAAATTTCTCTAAAAAATTTGTTGGAAAATTTGTCATAACATTTATGCACTTTATTACCTTAGATATTATATATAATATTAGTAGAACAAAATATAAAATTATGGAAACAACTAAAATAAAATGAGAAAAATAAGTGAATGGACACACCATCTATACAAATGAACACTAGGTGTGACAGAGAGACTTAATATGGGAGAAAACCCAACTAGAAGGTGAGGCTATGCTTTCATCTCTTTTTATTAGTTATGAAATGAATGTAAAAAGGAAGGGGCTCTCATGATAGAGTTTCCATGAACACTAAATGGAACCCCTTCCTTTCCTAGTAGCCCAATATTTAACATAGGTTGATTGCTAGTCTAGGGTGAGGGTTAGGGATTTTGCATGTCTTAAATATCAGTTAGTGTTAGGGAATTGGACCCTCTATAATCTTCTTAAATTCAACAAGTGAATATCCACACGTGTGAGAGTAATGGGGGTTCATGTGGCATCCACTCAGTGTAACCATGGCGATCAATAAAATAGTTCAACTTGTGGGAGACATTACTCCCACATAATAGCTATGATTCACTGATTTTTTCATAATTTGTAATCTTTTGATGTATAAAGAAATTTCAAGAGGTTGGGAGATATGCTCACAAATTTTGACCCTAAAAATTTATATTTGATGCCTCATTTTACTTTGGAAGTCTCCAAAGCCCAAATCACAAAACTAGGACTTACCCTTAAGGTGGGCCATGCTATCCAATTCGTCCAATTTTTCCACCTAGAAAGTACCAAGATAGAAGAAAAATTATATTATGATTCAATATGGATGACACCTCTCCATTTACAGAGGCTTTTTCTCCCCCAAAATCTTTTGATGAATGAGGTGAGGAATTTATTCCTCTAACTTCTTCTTGAATTACCATTTGGCCTTACTTAGAAGTTTCCCTTAAAACCCAACTTTCCATTGTTCATTTTGCCCCTATCTCAAAGTTTTGGACTTCTTCTACACATTCTTTGTATGCTTCCAGTGCGAATTCCTTGATGGTAGTTAGGACCTACTCATTATTTTCTTGATCCCACATGGAAGGCTAATAGATTTTTATATTTTCCACATTCACCATTGAGTAAACGCATATATATGGGGGTAGACCAAGTATATAAGCATTGTATACCACCTTAATTAATACTTCAAAAGGGACATCCCAAATAGTGTTGATATTCTTACTAGGACCCTCTAGTCATTCTTTATTTAGATGCATCTAAACTTTGTCTCCCTCAACTTATTTATTTATTTATTTTTCAGTTTTTGCTAATCATGTCAAGCCTTATAGTTTTCCTTATGGCTTATTCAATATTTCTTAAACTTGTAAATGATATTTTCCATATATATATATATGCACATCCTATGATGTCTTATGTCGCTGCTCCCTAAGGTCCATAAATAACATCCAAGGGTAAATATGGATAATACTGAAAGAAAGATTCAAATGAGGGATTACATGATTTATATTGTATCATTATAATATTTGTATTTTATCTTGATGCTTTTAGAGTGAAAAAACTGGGGTATTAGTTTATATATTCATTTTAACTGTGAGTCCCAATATGGAGAATTAGGGTCTGAAATCTTCTAGAGACATTTTGAGGCATTAAATGAATTTTTTGTACTGTAAAAAACCTCTCACTTATGCTAGAACCCTAAATTCTACTTTAGGATTGGATACCTTTCCAACGATGCAACAATTGTATCATTCAAAATTTGTATGAAAATATTATGCCTCTCGCGAGTTGATCTACTATGTTGACCACCATGGTATGAGATGATGCCACATCAACCCCCATTACTCATGAAAATGGGGCTAGCCACATGTGGAATTTCAAGAAGGCTTTGTAAGGCCTAATCCCTTAACTGTAGTTAAGGGTTTAGGGAGTCAAACCCTACCCCTAGTGGGTGATAATGCTATATTAAATATCTTGCTACTAGGAGGAATAGGGGTTCCACTCTATTCTATTGTAATTTGTTTCATAGTTGATTAGATCAATTGGGAGTGGGGAAGCTAGAGAGAAAAATAGAGGCTTTAAGATTCTATAGTAGTCTTATAGGCTATAAGTTTCAACTAACTCCATAGAGAGTACCTCTTATTTTGTATGAACATGCCTTGGTTAAAGTTTCATGTAATAAAGGATAATAAAGGGAAAAAGAATAAGACCAAGGTCATGGGACACATATTCCAAGATGTATGTTGGGAAAAACACTACAGTGGGTATCATTTGTGGTTTATTATGGCTATTGAAATTATCAAAGGAAAAGAGACAATAATTGACATTTAATTATGAAAATAAAGAAAAATAGGAGAAAAAGGGAGACAAAGAGACAAAAATTTGCATACAAGGGAAATTAGAGGAAAATGAAAAAAAAAGAAGAAAATAGAGGCATCAATAATAAAAAGGCATTAGAGAAATAGTTCACAGTTTTCGATAGTTCATTTTTGGTTCTCTCTCCTTACATTCTCACTCTCATACACTTAGACAATTCTTGGATCACTCTAAACATTCACTTGGATTTGGAAAAGGAAAGCAAAGAAAGGTTGGATCAACAACTTTAGCAGGAGGATTTTGTAGATAACAGGTTGCATGTGTAATTTCCTAGCTGAGGCACGTGTATTTGTCTATTTGGTTCATTTTCCATCATTGGCATGGGTTTTTCATAGTTTGAAAATGGTTTCAACCTTGGCTTTTGTTAGGATATTCCGACACATAGGAAATAGTTAAGTTCAACTTGGTCTAGTATAGAGTTAGGTATAGAGTTAGGTAAAGTGTGTTTCTTTACCGTTGTACATTTGTAACTTACAATCCGACGGTCACGATATGTAGTGATCCGACGGTTCATTCTCTCCTCGGTATTACCGACACTTGATCCGTGGCTTGACACCCGATTGGTCCATGAATTCTATTTAAAGCGCAGGGAGGGTCATTTGTAGGTTAACCGTGCATGAGAGAAGCTTATGTAAATTTTCATTCTTTTATTAATAAATTGCCTGTAGTAGCCACGTTGGCGCAGGCCCTGGACTGTTTCCCTCTCTGAGGGTTTTAACCACGTCAAAATACTGGTGTATTGATCTGTGATCTGTTTGTGAGCGGTGTCCTTTTGGTGTTCTGTCTGAGGAACTTACCCTGTAATTCCTACATGGTATCAGAGCTATTTGAGGGCCGCGTCCGTTGGTGATCCAAATCTGAAGCCGGTAGAACTGCATGCGGCTGTCGTTTCCTAGATTTACTGTTTCTGACTGCTTTCGGGCCGAGAGGACTGCTCTGTTGTGTTCGGAGCATCTGTTCCAATGAGGAACCCCTTTTTCACGCGAAAAAGGTTTCCGGTAGCCCTATCTGCGTCATTTTTAAGATCTGGAGGTATACAGTCTTTATTTGCAGTTTACTGTTATTTTCTCTCTGCTTATTTCGGTTTCGGTTTATTTAGTTCTTTTTTAACCGGATCTATACCCTTCATTTCTGCGTATGCTCTTTGCCCTGCGACTCTGTGCGATCTGGGCAAATCAGAAACAGAAAGGAAGGATTTTTTTTCTCATGCGTATGCTCTTTTCCCTGCACCTTAGTGTGATCTCGAAAAATCAGAAACATTGAGAAAATTATTTAGTTTTTCGGCTAAAGCTAATTTTTTTTTAAATATTTAGTTTTTTGGGTAAAGCTAACTTCGAGCCATAAGGTTCGTTTTTCTTTGCATGTCCGTGTTGGGTTTTGTGTTTTGTGTTTTGTAGGGAAAAAGAGGTTTCTCAAGGCAAGCACGCAACCCAAAGCCCCCCTCCCCCCCCCGCTCTCTCTCTCTCTCTCTAAATTTTTTTGTATAGATCAATTGGTTCAAAGCTATTTTAAGAGAGTAGAGGTCTTGGGTTCAAATCTCCATTTTGTGGGGGCGTTTTTTTTCATTCCCGCACATTCGCGCACTTTGCCGGTAACTTCAACAAATTGTTTTCAAAAAGCCATAACTTCTTCATCCGGAAGCCTTTTTCAGAGCCGTTTTTTTTAAAATAGCCTAATTTTTCGAGATCTATCCATTGGAACACTTACTTTCAACATCTTCAGCTTCAGTTTTTTCTTTTAAATGGAAAGTCCATGCCAAGTCATTCTTGACAGCACTAACTACTTCCAATGGGTATCCTACATGGAAGATTTACTTAGAAGTAAAGGTCTCTACAGAATAGCCACGGGCCAAGAGAAGAAACCAAAAGATGAAGACAAGGTTGCAAAATGGGAAAATAGACAAGATCAAGCACGTGGTTTGATAGGGATGTCTATTTCTCCTGATCTTAGATTCCATATTGCAGAACTTGATACTCCTCATGAAGCATTGGAACAAATCACTAAATTTTTTGGGATTAAAAAATGAAATTAGAGCCCATCAACTTGAAAATGAGTTGCTTACATTGGATCCTAATAATTTTTCTTGCATTGAAGATTTCTTGTCCAAATTCAAGACCCTTAGATATCTCTTGGAAGGTGTTAAGATTAAGAAAGAAGATAATAACCTTATTTATTCCATCCTTACTAAGTTGGGACCAGCCTACTCTGTATTTGTTTCCACCTTCCATTCTACAAGGGAAGCTTTCATTTGTCAAGGAAAAGACTACAAGGCCCCCTCCTTTGACTCTTTTTGTGATTCTTTAATAAGAGAACAAGAAAAACTCTTACACCTTGGTCTTCTTAATCTTGGAAACTCTTCCAAGAAAGCGTTAGCCGCTCAGCAGCAACCAAATTTAAAGAATCCTAAGAAGTCAT
>APFE031109312.1:0-63883 GCA_000404065.3 Pinus taeda
CACCCCTGTGAGCATCACCGATGCAATGAGTGCTAAGTGAACTATTCAAAAATCATGAGAAATTAGTCAGTTACGACTACCTCTCATGGAAATGGTCATACGTGAATGACTTACTTAACGCAGTTGAATCCCAAAATGATATCTAATATAATGCACTGCGTAATCCCCCATACTTAAATAATAATTTATATTAATTTAAATCAATTAATTAGCTCAAAAAAAAAAATAGCCGACATCATCAATAATTAATCAAAATTATTATTAAAAAAAAGAGAGCCGACATTCATCTTAATTTACTTTTCTCATTACTATTTAATCTCTCAAATTAGTTTTCTTCTTCTATCAAGCATTCAAGTGGTCTTGATGATGGATCCCGGTTGGGATTTGAAACGTTGGCAGAAAATGGTTCTTACTGTGGATTCTTCGGTAACTAAGTCAGAAGAAATAACCCACAGAGGTCTTAAATCCAGTACCTTCGTTATTGTTTCAAGGGAATGCATCCAAGTAAGGCCCATTGGATTGAAAAGGAGAAAGTGGGGGAGTGATTCCCTCACTTTCCAATTGACCGATAAAAGCTTTTTGTGTCCCAAAAGCTCATTAGTGGGGAGGAATGATCCAGATGGCTCCAGAAATATAAGTGGCTTTGGAAGAACTCAAAAATCACAGTCACTGGATTAAAGTGGAACTAGGGTTAGATCAAAGATCTTGGTGCAAGATTTCCAACAATGTGAAAGATACCTCACTCCCAGTTCGTATGTGAAAGTTATGGTAGATCAAAGTTTTGGTCAAACTAGGCTTAGAGCAGCACTAAATATGTGACAAATTGGCACTTTACAGTGACAGAATATGACGATGGAAAAGGCGAAATTGTTGCCTACTTAAAAAAACCAATGACCCTTAAAAAATGATATATTTTTTTTGAATACCTATTTTTAAATTAAAAAAATAAGAAAAATATATAAGGGTTGGTTGGTTGGCAATCAAACCCGGCCAATCGGGCCCAACCTCCATATCACATTGTTTAATTGTCGTTTTAATGGCTACTAAAAAGGGATCCGGAGGGGGTCAAACCTGCCCAGGCCGAGTGGGCCTTCTCACTAACAGGCAGCCCCATAAATATGACCAACAACAAAACAATGCAACTGTCACATAACAAACGCTAAACATAACCACAAAGTTCCATAACAAGGATTCCCACAGGTTGGGCTCCAGGACCTCCCCAACCAAAATATATATTTTGATTCTGCCAATCAACAGGCCATTCGACCACGTGTTGGAAGTTCCACCGCTCGTCTATATATATACTTTCATCATTCGCTCGACGGGGGAGGAGGGGAGATTTGACCAGTGGAATCGAGAGTGAGTTGCAGGTGGAGGTGCGTGCCCGAGACCAGAATTGTGCCTATAAGGGCATGTTTTTTGAGAAGGATTCTTAGGGAATCTTGGGAGAATATTTTTGCATGGAATCTTGAGGGAATCTAAATATTCCTTAGAGCTCCAAAAGTCACCCTCTGAGAAGAAGGTTAAGTTTATAGTCATTTGACATGATTTCATACCACGAATTCAACAATGACGTCCATTTCTGCAGCTGAGCTTTGCATTTTCAGACCATTCCAGAAAATGGAGGTATAAGGGTTGGGTGAAATCAATCATCAAATTCTCTTGTGGCTTTGATATCATGGTTTTTTTATTTTTATTTTTATTTTTGCTTCTTTTCACGTGTTTATGTTACTTGGTTACATGCTCTTTTAAATTCAATTCGATATGCATCCTTGAAGTAAAAGGTTTTGATCACTAATGTTGCAACATTAACAACCGACTCTAGGGGACCAGAAGACTTACCATATACCCTCTGGGAAGAAGCATTATTACTTGATGAGACCTAGTCAAGGGCTTAGACAAGCAATTCCCACTGGCTTGCGATTCTTGTGAGATCAAATATTGTTATATTTGGGTGTGATTTATTCATATCCTCGAATATGTTGTAGTTAAGTGTAGTGGGGATTGATAAAGTGTCTAGAGGAGTGACTTTTCCTGACACTTATGGTGTGATGGTCTTGCTTTTAGTGTTGGTGGAAGTTTTCTTTGCTATGATAGCATCTCCAAACTTGTTTGAAGCTTGGATGATGAGTGGAGTGAGTTTCCTTAACAAATGTTCTTTCAAATTTTTTCTTGTCAACTCTTATTTAGGAACATGCCCTTGAATTCTCAATTTATATTGGTTGTTTTGCTTCTGATTTGGGGCCTCATTTGGTGGTTATTCTTCGGTGTTTTTATTCTCAGCGTTGAAGACACAACCAAAAGTATTAACTGCATGTTTGACACTTGCAGTCTCTTCATATGCCTCGAATTCTTCCTTTTCATTTTTTTGTTCAATCTTCTCATTTGAAAGCACCGAGTCAATAATATGCGTGGCCAGAGAATTCATGCTGCGATTCCATTGTGGTCATTTATTTTCTGAATGATATTCTTGGTGAAAAGAACAATATTGGTCGATGTCCATACTCTTGACATTCAACACGACATTCGAGATCTGTGCAGGCTTAGACTACTACTATTGTTATTTTTGTTGTTATTGAACTTCTTAAGGAAGTTAAACTTAGAGGACTTGCTATTAACAATGGTCTCACTTGTCCTTTGCTTTAGTTATTCTAATTCATTCGACATATTCTTGATAATATGGGTCAAGATTTGTATATTAGTAACTTCTTTGTCCTTGGCCTTACTTGAAGAGGTCTGAGACCTTTTGCATGTTTTCTTGGAGTCCTTGGATGATTCATCATCAACAATGTCTCAAATTGCATGTAATTCCTTCTAAACAACAATGCCTTCTTCAAAATTTTGGGCCAAAATTTCCTTCACCACCCTCTTCACAAACTGTGATATGCTTGTTGGCAAGGCATAAGTATAGTGATCATTTGTAATTAAGGAATTAGGTGTCGTATATGGAGGAAATTGGTTTAATACTTGATTGAATCTCTGATTTAGGTCCTTGCCTTTTATTTTTCCCCCATCTTCAGCTCCCCTAGCTCTTTTAATAACATGGCTGGGGTTTTTTCATTGATAAAATTTTCTAGGAACAAATTTTTGAACCCCCTCCAATTTTGAATTGAATTTGTAGGAAGACTTGTTGGCATCATGATACAGGTGTTTTCCTTGATGGAAACTCACATAGATGATGTTTCATAGTGAAACATGTTAACAACAAAGAATTACAGATCAGACTCTAGAGATTGAAGAAAGAGAGTGGTTTAAGAAGTATACGCCGGTTCATTTTGTCCAAGTAGCGTATACATGCAGGTTAACAGACAAAAGGAGTGTATATGTATACACACACTTTCATAGAAGGAAAAGCGCGTATGGGATGGAAAATCAAGGTTTTGGTCCAAGGTATTTGGTCTGAGGTATTGGTCATAAGTGGTTTTGGTCTAAGGTATTGTGAAAGGTCTAAAACTATATAAGGAGGAGAAGATCATTAGGCCAGGGTGTGAAAGTGAAAGGGTTTCTGAGGAATACTTCTATCTGAAGTATATGTTATGTTGGAGGGGCCATGATTATGAGATGATGTGAAATATTTTGTGCACCTTTGACACATTGTTAGATCAGGATCATAAGAACTAAAATGACTTATCATTTCATGATCTGATGTTGATAAGGCTAGATCTGATTACTTACGCATGTTTTATTCTGTAAATGTTATGATCTGGGCATGACTAAAGTCTAGAATAGCTATGAAGGTTTAAGTTAGTATTTGCAGATCTGTATGCTGGTTCACTTTGATAAAAGCACATATACACGCATGTTCAACACATATAAGTAGCGTATACATTATGAAATATGATGTTTGAAGTTGCAGTTGGTTCTGGTTGTTGAAGTAGAGTTATGGGTTCTGCTTTGTCTTCTGGTGACTGTGTTCTGAATGTTCAGATTGATTGAATGTGATTTGCTTTAGAGATGATGGGTTCTCAATGATTGGTTGTATTGCAGTGGTGATTGTTTTGGAGCTTCAATGTTGCTGATGGGTCTGGTATGAAAATTTGATGAAATGTGGCCTTCAGATTGTGGTGTTGTGTTCTAGGAGTATCCAGTCTGAAAATTTATGAAATGTGGTCCCTGGAGGAAGAGAGAAGGTCGTAGCCTTTTGTAGGTTAGCGCCTACGCACTGGTAAACATATCGGCTAGTGCAAGAGCTAGGGGGTTGGAGCTCCCTTCCAATAGCATTTGGAAAATGAGTGAAGGTTGGAGCCTTCTGTAAGCCAGTGCCTACGTACTAGTAAACAGATCAGCTAGTACAAGATATAGGGGGTTGTAGCTCCCTTCCAGTAGAAGCTGTAGAATGAGAGAAGGTTGTAGCCTTCTGCAGGTGGGTGCTTGCATATTGATATGAGTCTACACCAGTACAAGATTGTAAACATGTTTTTCTTATATTAAAAGAAGACAACAACAAATGGTTTTTGTCCCCCATTAGGTTTCCACCTTAATTCTTGGTGTTCATGTGTGTTTCTTATGTGTGATTGTTTATTATGTTATTATTGCACATGGTTACTGTTTATATGGTTAATGAAGTACTGATGCACTAATTAAAGATCAACATATGATGAATTAACTGAATCATAAGTTTGTTGGATATACGCTGGTTTCTTTAAAGACAGTTGCATTTACACGCGTGTTACCTTCATTGAAGTAGTGTATATAAATCTGAGTATGAAATGAAAAAGTTATTGGTTTGATAATACTAATTCACCCCACCTCTCAGTATTATTTCCAGCAACTGGTATTGGAGTAGGTCGTTCTAAAGAAGCTTGATTGCTTGAAGGGAGATCTTTCGAAATGACCAATCACAAAGGCATGGGATCTATTGGACCACCAATCTTCAAAGGGAACAACTTGGTATATTGGAAAACATGAACTAGAGTGTATATTCAGTCACTTAGAGCCGATGTTTGGGAAATTATGGAAAAAGGATATCAATATCCAACAGCATTCCCCATGGATTCAGAAGAAAGGAAAACATATGAAATCAATGCCAAATCTGTCAACACCTTATTGGGAAGTCTATCAAAATAAGAATTCATCAAAGTCATGCGGCTCAACACAACCAAGGAAATATAGGACATAATCATTCAGCGCTGTGAAGGAGACTCCCAAGTAAAACATGTTAAACTAGAAACTCTCAGAATCCAGTATGAAACTCTCAAGATGCATAGTGATGAAAGTATTTCTAGTTATTTCTTGCAAGTAGATGGGATTGTGAATCATATGATAAATTTGGGTGAAGAGATAAAGGAAACTACTTTAGTTGAGAAAATTTTGAGATCTTTGCCTTCTAAATTTGATTCAAAAGTATCTGCCATAGAAGAAAAATAGGATCTTCAAACTATTACTGTGACTCAAATCCTGGAATCCTAACTGCCTTTGAAATGAGAAAAGGAGGTCCATCAGATATGAGAGAATTCGCTTTTAAAGCATCAACAAAGGGAAAAGAAAAGGAAGAGCACAATGAATCATGCCACATTTCAGAAGGAGAATATGAGGTAAATTTTGTCAAGAAGCTTCAACGACGTTCCAAAAGATTTAGAGGTAAACTACCATTCAAATGCTTTGCTTGTGGTAAAGTTGGTCATTACGCTGCTAAATTCCCTCATGTAAAAGGAAATATGTCTACAGAAAGTAATAGAAGTTATTATACGCATGATGATAGTGATGGCTTGTCCAATAGTGATGAAGATGATCAAGAAATTAAGCTACTCATGGCATATAAAAATGATGCCTTGGAAAAGGAAGATTTCTTTAAAGAAATCAATCAACTCAAAATCAGTTTGGCAGAAAAGGATAAATCATAAACATAGTGACACATCAACTCACTGAAAAGGACAACCAAAATGAAGTGTTAGAAAGTGAAGTAGTAAGTCTAAGAAAATAACTTGAAAAGACAAAGACTCTGAATCTTAGATTTGCTAAAGGATCAAAAACGTTAGATGAAACCATCAATGTTCAACGTTCACCTATTATAAAGACTGGTCTTGGTTTTCATGAAGGTGAATCTAGCTCACAAGATGAGGTAAGGAACTCCAATGCAAAATATGAAATGCTCAACAAGGAGATAAAACGTCAACCCCATCAACAACCAAGGAAAGAAAGACTTCAAAGAAAAACATTTCCACCTAACTATGGAAGGGATAATTGTTTCTTTTCTCTGACAAATAATGTTGAATGTTTTAAATGTCATAATTTGGGACATGTTGCAGCCAGATGCAGAAGTAGAATGGTTCAAGACCATCACACAGAAAGATCATCAATTTCCAGGTACTTTAAGGGATATTGTTTTGCTTGCAATATGTTTGGTCACAAAGCTATTGATTGCGATAGAAGGAATATGAAACATGTAAGATGCTATGCGTGTAAAAAGTTTGGACATAAATCAAAGGAATGCAGGAGCAAATTTTGGCCACCATATCAAAAGGAGCAAACATCTGCACAATCCAAGGTATTGAAGAAGAAGGAATTGTCGACAGAAAAATTTGGCATAGCTCAACTTACAGACATAACAAACCCAGAGGGAGCTAAAAGTGTAAAAATTTAGTATTCCAATTCTCATACGCAGTTATTATGAAGAGAATTCATGTATATATGCGAGTTAGAAACTGCACAGTTGCGTATATGGTGTTTTGAAGAAAAAGCAGTGGGACAGACTCAGGAAAAGGGGTTTGACATGGTTCAGTCAATAATCAATTATTTATTCTGTTTTGATTGATAATGGTTACAGTCTGCTGATGACATGTGGAAGTGTTGTTGGCCTTCATAAGCTGTTAATAAGTTGATGAATAACTGGTTGATGATGATGCCTTGATGATTCTTACTAACAAATGCAATGATCATATCTGATAGTGAACAATTGACATAGATTTAGGGAGATCATATGTTTCTAATAATGCATTGTTGGCATTATATTAGAAGACCTTGGTACATGATGATAATTATATTTCTTGATCCACATAGTTGTTTGATTCAGGTGACCCTTTTGATGATGGACATATACTGGTTGTTGATCTTGATGCTACTGACAGATGCTGATGGTGCAGATCATATATGGTGTATAGTAGTTGCTAATGACTATCATGGTCTTGTTTAGATTATTGGTCCTTGTTATAAATGTCATGTATATCATTTGATGTAAAGGTCATGTAAAGACCTATTTTGTAACCCCACTATGCATGGGAAGGAAGATGTAATAATTGATTTTTCAACCATGTATAAACATTTGGTATATCCCCACTTGGTTGGGTGGATGAGTCAAATTTGGTGTATCCCCACTTGGTTTGGTGATTGATGTATGTATGAGTCATTGGTCTTAGGGAAGTCATACTCACTTAGTTGAGTTATAGACTCATGTTATTCTTTTCAAAAATATCTTTGCAGACTTTGCATGTACTTAGGGGGAGCATGGACAACATAATGAATATCAAAGGGGAAGAATATCTTGGTTTTCCCTTTTCCCTTGATGTCAAAGGGGGAGAATGTCTTTGTGTTGTTGCTTCCATCAAGTCCAAAGGGAGATATTGTTGGCATTATGATACAGGTGTTGTCCTTGATGGCAAATCACATAGATGAAACTTCACATTACAACAGGTTAACAACAAAGGATTACAGATCAGACTTCAAAGATTAAAGAAAGAGAGTGGTTTAAGAAGTATACGCCAGTTCATTTTGTCCAAGGAGTGTATACACATAGGTTAACAGAGCAAAAGGAGCGTATATGTATACACACACTTTCACAAAAGGAAAAGCACGTATGGGATGGAAAATCAAGGTTTTTGTCCAAGGTATTTGGTCAGAGGTATTTGGTTCAAGGTATTTGGTCCAAGGTATTGGTCCTAAGAGGTTTTGGTCCGAGGTATTGTGAAAGGCCTAAAAATATATAAGGAGGAGAAGATCATTAGGCCAGAGTGTGAAAGTGAAATGGTTTCTGAGGAATACTTCTATCTGAAGTATATGTTATGTTAGAGGGGCTATGATTATGAGATGATCTGAAATATTTTTTTCACCTTAGACACAATGTTAGATCAGGATCATAAGAATTGAAATGAATTATCATTGCATGATCTGATGTTGATAGGGCTATATCTGTTTACTTACGCATGTTTTATTCTGTAAATGTTATGATCTGGGTATGAATGAAGTTTGGAATAACTGTGAAGTTTTAAGTTAGTATTTGTAGATCTGTATGTTGGTTTACTTTGATAAAAGCACTTATACACGCAGGTTTGGTACATCTAAGTAGCATATACATTATGAAATATGATGTTTGAAGTTGCAATTGGTTCTTGTTGTTGATGCGGAGTTCTGGGTTCTACTTTGTGTTCTAGTGGCTGTGTTCTGGTGACAGCGTTTTGAATGTTTAGATTGTTTGAATGTGATTTGCTTCAGTGATGATGGGTTTTCAATGATTGGTTATATTGCAGTGGTGATTGATTTTGAGCTTCAATGTTGTTGATGGGTCCAATATGAAAATTTGATGAAATGTGGCCTTCAAATTATGGTGTTGTGTTCCAGGAGCATCCAGTTTGAAAATTTATGAAACATGGTCCTTGGAGGAAGAGAGAAGGTCATAGCCTTTTGTAGGTCGACGCCTACATACTGGTAAAGGTATCAGCCAGTGCAAGAGCCAGGGGGTTGGAGCTCCCTTCCAGTAGCAGTTGGAAAACAAGTGAAGGTTGGAGCCTTCTTTAGGCCAGTGCCTATGTACTAGTAAACGGATCAGCTAGTACAAGAGATAGGGGTTATAGCTCCCTTCCAGTAGAAGCTGGAGAACGAGAGAAGGTTGTAGCCTTCTATAGGTGGGTGCATGTGTACTGGTATGAGTCTGTACCAGTATATTGTAAACATGTTTTTCTTATATTAAAATAAGACAATAGCAGGTGGTTTTTGTCCCGCATTGGGTTTCCACCTTAATTCTTGGTGTTCAGGTGTGTTGCTTTAAAGACAGTTGCATGTACACTCGAGTTATCTTATTGAAGTAGCGTATATAAATCTGAGTATGAAATGAAAAAGTTATTGATTTGATAATACTGATTCACCCCCCCCTCTCAGTATTATTTCCAACAAGACTATGCTACCACGTAGTCGCTAAACCATCTAGGGTATAAGGAAAAAGTCTACATGCAACATTGTCATAACGTACCTCGAGTTTCTACAGGTGTAGGTATAAATTATCCAAATGGTATTCTGCTTTGATTTCCTTATCAAGGTCATATTTTGTTAATAACTTTTCCGGGTGCTTTGGCATCTTGTGTAAAGCACCTAGAAGGGAAAGTGGACCCTGAGACATCCAATCGAGACCTTGGTCTGTCATGTTGTAGTCTCTATCCTCCTCCTCCTCTTCAAAATCCGAGGAATCTTCTCCGAGACCGCCCAACCCGTGGAAAGTATCGTCTAAGAGCACAACGTTCTCTCCATCACACTCGTTAAAAGACAAAGGTTTCTTTGATTTTTCTATGGATTTTGTATATTCCGCTGGCTCTTCGAGGGTAGAGAAAACCAAATCTTTGATTGTAAAAACACTATCCCAGTAGGAATTTCTTCTTTCTTATTAGGAAAATAAGGAATATTATGTTCTCCAAGAATTAATCCAATAGCCTTTGTAAAATGACAGGTTATAGATCGAATTGCTTGGATGTGCTCGTAAGAAATTTCACAACTTTGTTCATGGCCAGGCTGAGAAGGTCAGCTTCCTTCAGGAATATGAGTCAAAGAAGTGTTGGGAATGTTGTTGCCTTGATCAAAGGAAGTGTGATGTGGGTGGGTGGAGTTATTAGCCACAAAAATCTAGATGCCCTCCTTCTAGCGCCAAAAATGTTGACAATGATGGACTTGCCAACACTCAAGGGGGTCTCCCTAATATGTGGTCCCAACTAGACCTCACACCATTTGGGATATGAGCCCCATATGGAATACGCCCGACTGTTGTTTAATTAAATATTTTTCTTGGATTTAATGTCAGTAGAAGAGAGAGAATCACATATATGCCTTTGAAAAGCAAGCTAGTGTGCCTGGTGAATGTCCAGTTGTAAGTGAATCAAGGTTATTCTATCACAAAGAGGAGAGAAAGTGATTCTCTAAGAGAGAGGTAATAGTACTACCTTGACAAATACACGCATGAATAGGAATGTTTCATCTAACATCCAGTGGAATAGTCCACAAAGACGCAACAATCACATTCTCAATTAGAAAAGCACTAAAACAATGTTAAATTCCTTTAAATGAGAAATGAGGATCTATTTATAAATTTAGAACTGGCCTTTTGATATCCTCATGACTCTTGACTTTCTAACTTCTAGTGAATTTTGGACTTCTACAACCTTTGGAGTTCCCAATGACTTTTGGAATTACATATGACTTTTGGTATTACACGTCCTTTGGACTTCCATGACTCTTGAGTCCACACATGACTCTTGGAATTCTACTTGTTTATATTTTACAATGATTACAATAATACATCTTTAGCTTCCATATCATCATATGATGAAACTAGACACGTCACTATCTTGGATGACTAAGACATGACAGTGACTAATGACATGGATCTGCTTCCATGGTGACATGGCTGCCACTGTGTCTGTTTTTATCATGATTTGTTCATGGTTCTTCCACCCTCCAAAGGGTCTTGAAACTTTGGAGTGTTCATGGTACTTTGATCATCAAGTTTTAGGTGTGTTCTTCATTCTTCTTACGCTTCCTTTATTAATTCTCTTTGCCTGATCTTCCTTGTGTGTGCTTTCCATATGATTCTTGGGGTACTTGTTTACGAAATCACTCATGCCGAGAAACTATCAGTATGAAAATATCCTACTATACCATGTTTTATGCATATTTTCTTATTTATGTCCCTTCGACACACTTAAAATGGTCAATAGAGCTTCAGGGTGCAAGGATGCACTTGGAAAGGCTAAAGGATGGAGGAGGAGGAGCTTCGGCATGCACTCATGCACTCCAAGGAAGAAATCAATCAAGGTAGGGCGCATGTCGTAAGTCCAAAGGAAGAAAGGGAAGGCTTTAAGATTCCCAAGTGCGGTATGCACCCAAGGGAGAAAGAGAGGGCACAGGGCACTGATTTGATTCAGAATATTAGTTTGTAGTGCCAAGATCTTCCTCAGAATATAAACAAAATTCTTTCATTGTGGTTAAGGATTCATCAATTTTTGCAAGTGAAATGGAGAGTTTTTATGTTAATTTTATGAGTAATTTAACATAAACCAGAAAATGAACAACAGAATAAAAATGTACAAAAAATCATTTAAAACACATTACAACAAGCACATGATAAAGGAGTTCACCCCTCCTGGGTTACGTCTCCTTGGTTTAGCTTCCAATGGATTGGGCCTCTCTATTATGCTAAAAAGTGTAAAAGTTTGTGTTTACAATGCTCAAATGCTTCTGAAAATTGCTCCAATGAGTCTAGAATACTAAAAAATGGATATCAAGCCTCTTTTTGTATCCAATTTGGTGAAAAATAGAAGAAGTTATGACTTCTCCTAGTTTTTCCACTATTCATTCCATAAATTGCTCCAAAACCAACATGATCCTACAAATTAGCGCCAAAATCTACTAACTAGGGGAATATTTTGCTGCGCGATGGGCCATAACCTGCCGGCCATATTGCAAATCACAATCGGCATGAAAACCCAGTGGATGGTCTTGTGAACAAAGAGGTGATTGTGTAATTTGTGATATCGGCGAACCAGACGGGATTATTAATTGGATTGCATAACTTATCGCATCAAGGATCCCATTGCTTATCGCAATTAGCAGAGTCTTGTGGGCATTCATACATATGCAGGACTTATGTGTGATTGTGAGCTGTGATATAACATTGTAACTCGAACTTGCTAGGGCCTATTATTGAAATGCCTTCCCTTCGCTGATTGCGATTACGATTTGTGATTGCCATATCGCATCGCAACCATGGCTGTTCTTGGGCTTATTTTAAACACCTTCCCACCCGCGACTTTCGATTTGTGATATGCGGGGGCCAATGGTGGATTGCCACTTGGTGCCTCCTCATTTTCTGAAGGGATTTGCCATGCTATCCAATCCTGCCATGTAGGCAAGTCAAACTTGAACTTTGACTTGCTCTAAATTCTGCATACGAGCTCGGATTTGAGTGTCGTTCACACCATTGGATTTAGAATGACGAGATCTTTGATCTGAAGCTAAACTTAACAAAATTCCAACACTTTTATTTTTGAGCATAAACTTGAGCACCTGATCACTCCTCCCCAATGAAAGCCTTTTGGACCCCAAAATATTATATTCAATTATTAAACAGATGAGGGTATTTTTCCCTCACCTTCCCCTCTTCAATCCATTTGGCCTTTGATGGATTTTTACCTTTGAGACCCACTCAAAGATAATCAACATTTCCCCTCTTGGATGACCTCGTTCTTCTGTCAAGTATGGTGTCTCACTGAAGCTCATCAAGAAATCCTGGAGAAAAATCTTCAATTGATGGAATCTGTACACTTTCTCCTTGATCTTCAATCAAAGGAGGCTCATACAATCTTAAATTTTCAACATTAACAATGGAATAAATTTTCATATATGAAGGTAAATCAAGCTTGAAAGCATTATTACCAATCTTTTCCAGAATTTTAAATGGACCATAACGAATTGGCTTCAACTTTTTACATTCACCTTGAAGCCTTTCCTTACTAATTTAAAGCCAAAATTCGTCACCTACTTGAAACTGATGATCCACACGATGCTTATCATGCCTTGCCTTATACTTGCCTTAACTCTTTTCTAGTTGTACTTGAACTATTTGGTGAATCAACTAAAGTTTATCAATGAATTTCTTTGCTTTGTCTATGTTGCTATGTCCATCTACAACTACATATTTCTCAAAGATGAAATCCAAAGGCGATTTAGGCAGATAACCAAGACATGCCTCAAAAGGTGAAGTTAGAGTAGAAGAGTGGTTTGCTCAGTTGTAAGCATGCTGAATATAATGCAACTACTCATCCCATAACTTAGGATGTTTGCTGCAATATCCTCTTAGAAAATGAATAACTGTCCTATTAGCCACTTCAGTTTGACCATCTGTTTGTGGATGGAAGGCTGTACTTTTATTCAACTTGGTGTCTATCAAGTTCCATAAATTTTACCAAAATTTCCCAACAAATCGGGAATCATGATCACTTACAATAGAAGCAAGTAATCCAAAATGAACCCATACATTTTGAAGGAAAAGTTGAGCTGTTTTTTCAACTATAGTTTGTTTTTTACAAGGAATTAATATGCACATCTTGCTGAACCTATCCACAACTACGTACAAATAATCATGAACTTTTCTTGATAAAGGAAGACCTCCTACAAAATCCATAGAAACACTCTCCCATGGACGTGAAGGCATTAGAAGTGGTGTGTACAATCCTAGTTTCCTATTACTAGGCTTACTGACTGTACACAGTGAACAACCTCTAATAAAACGTGACACACTTTCAAGCATATGAGGCGAGTAAAAATACCTCTAAATATTTTCCACTGTTTTACTTACACCAAAATGTCCAGCAATAAGAGAAGTGTGCGCTTCCCTTGTGACATCTACTCTCTATCCCTATGGAACACAAAGTTTTCCCAAATGATACAATAGATTATCATGTACATGGTAGTATAATTCCTCAACTTGGTGGCCTTGAATCAAGTTTGAATATACTCTTGAAAGTCAACATCATGTGCATATTGTTCAACATAACTTTAAGGAAAAACAAAATGATTCTTGAGTAAAATGACTAGATTAACAACCGGTCTAGAAAGCATATCAATAACTCTGTTATAAATACCTTTATTGTACCTGATTACCAAGTGGAATCACTGTAAGAATCCCATCTAACGAAAGTGCCTTGATTGCTGCAATTTTGTTTGAGATTGTAGATATTGAAAAGGTTAATGAGCGGTGTGAATAATGGTTCCTTTTCCCATTAGGTAATGCTTCCATTTCTTCACACTTTGCATCAATGTGTAAAGATATTTATCATATGTAGGACAATTAATAACCACACCATTAAAAATCTTAGAATGAAATGAAATGGGCTTATCATGCTGTAAAAGAAATGCACCCATGGCATAGTCACTTGCATTTGTTTGTATTTCAAACGGTTGTTTCAAATCCGACAATGCTAAAACTAGGGATGAAATGATCTTTTGTTTTAAAGCATCGAATGCTTTTTCCTGTTTACCTCCCCACTGGAAGACAACCTTCACACTAGTCAAAGCATGTAGTGGAGCTGCTATGGAAGAGAATTTGGCAATGAAATTCCTCCAGTACCGCGCTACTCCCAGAAAACTCCTTACTTCTGTGACTGATTTAGTTATTGGCCAATTCACAATGACTGAAACTTTAGAGGGGTCAATCTTCAGCTCACCTCCTCCAACTATGTGGCCCAAATACGCTAAGGAATTTTTCCTGAATTCACATTTAGACATCTTCAGAAATAACTGTTATTTTTTCAAGGCACCCAACACTTTCCTCACATTCTTGACACGCTCTTCTCAAGATTTGCTGAATATAAAAATATCATCTAAATAGACAATTACAAACTCATCAAGAAAGGATCTTAAAACATCCTTTATAACTCTCATGAATGTAGCTGGAGCATTGCAAAGACAGAAAGGCATAACCAACCACTCAAACAATCCTTGTTTGGCTTTAAAAGCAGTGTTCCAAATATCCTCCTCAACTACTCTAACTTGATGATATCCACTTCTCAAGTCTAATTTAGTGAAATATTTTTCATTATTCAACTGATCTAGTAAATCATCTATTCTGGGCAGTGAATATCGATTATTTATGGTAATTTTATTCAAAGCTCGATAATCTACACACATGCACCAGGTTCCATCTTTCTTGGGTACCAAAACAATTGGTGAACCACATGGCGAAGTAGAGGGACAAATAACACCTTTATCTAACAATTCCAAGACTTGTTTCTTAATTTATAAACTTTCCATAATTGACATTTGATACATAACGATATTTGGGAGTGGACAATCTTGTTGTAGCTAAATTTCGTGCTGAATTCCCATTTTTGGTGGCAATCCCTTTGGTTCTATTAACATATCTCCATATTGATTGACCACATCAACCAATTCAACTTTTAGCTTCACATCATAGCCTGTAAAGGATTCATGCTCCATGTCATTCTTCTGCTTGATCATAAGGAGCACGAGATTCTTGCTGGAATTGACCAGTCACTTCATTTTCCCTGTGCTTGCTAAAGACATATTAAGATTTCTACGATGGGATCTCACAATATAGTCCACTCCATCTTTTAACAAATTATATTTGTTCTCAAATATATGGAAAACTCCTGCCATACAAATATGGGCTTCCCAACACAATTCCAGAAATATCCAACAACACTACATATAATTCGACTTCATTAATGAGATTGGTAGTAATAGCAAACCTGTAAACACATTTCCTTATGACCTGAAGATTTGCATCCTTGGTTATCCAACCCAACAGATATGTTTTATGATGAGGCATGGTTTGAAGATTCAACTTCTTGACCAAGTCTGTAGGAATTAAATTTGCCTGGGATCCACTGTCAAACAATGTATCAATCTGGGTGTGTTTGGAAATAACTCTAATATGGAATAACTCAATTCTGTTTTCTTCATTTGAAGCATTGTTGGAGTTATTTGTTGTGCTGGTGCTTGCCACGACTTCCTCTTTGCTTGTTTTTTCCACTACTTTTCCTTTACTGACTGCGGCTGCAATCTTTACTTCATCACCAAATTCAGAACCCAAGTCTTGTTGTACAACAACATTTGTCTTATGTTTCCCTTTATTATTAAATTTATTCGGTCTTAATTCAGGATGAAGCTTCTGTTAGTGTCAGTCTTTGCAGCCTTCCTCCAGTGATCAAACATGCTCTTACAAAGTGATTTTAAGGTGTCAAGGTCAAATTTTGTCATTTCAGTGAGTCTTCAAGTAAAATTTGGTCACTAGGTATTAGGTCTAGGGTTTGCTTTTCACTCCTTTCAAAGTTGTCCAAATGTCGGTCCATGTCACCATTCAGTTGAGTGTACCATCATTCAGATGGTTGTCATCATCATGTCAAGTTCCACTGGGTCATTTTACACCTTGTTCATGCTTCAGTTGTGCCTAGGTAAGGTTCATTCCCTCTCCTAGGGTTTTGAAGGTAATTTCTCTTCGATGGTCAAATCATCAGTAAAACTTGTATCCTGATGTTCATACACCTTCCCCTATTCTTAATGTACCTTATTAAACACTTCCCATCACTGAGATCCCCCAAATTCCTCATTTTCGCACAAACCCTAGTTTCTTGCTACAACTTGACAATTTTCTAGGCTAGGCCTGTGTTTTGCCCTTTTGGACCCCTTCTCCTCACTCAATCTTTGAAATTCCACTTTACCATACTTCTTAACATCCCTCCCTACTTCCCAAAATTTTCTCAAGAATTTAGAAGCCCCTTATCCTCTTCATTTCACTTCATTTCGACAAATCCCCTGTTCCACACATCGGGATAGGTTTTACTCCAATGATGTTTCTAAGCAAGAAAAGATGAATTTGGGAAAACTGAGAGAGATTTTTGTTAACAATAGGCCAAGGAAGGAAAAAATCCTTCACTTTTTACACAGGTGTCATGGTTTTAGAGAAATATCAAAAATATAGTTGCCTCAGGAGAATTGATGCACCTCTGGAGTGACCTTAGGAAAATCAAGATTTCTCCTAGCTTGGTTGGCCAAATGACTTTCTTGATGCATCAAATTATAACTAGACACAAAGATATTTCCAATGAGCTATCATGAGCTCAATTTGAAGTTGAGGAAGACTTTCAAAAGTTGACTGCAACAACACTCTTCCTTTAGGCAACCTCATTTTTCACATTTTTACCAGTCTTGGGAGATTTGATTTTTGATAGGGAAAATGAACTCCAAATTGAAAAGTTCCAGTTGGGTTGGAAATTAAACTCAATAATATTTCCAACGAGCTATGCGCCCAATTTGGATACCAATAAGGCCTCCGAAAGTCTCCTGCAAAAAGGCACTACGCATTGAGATGGCGCGGCGCATTGGGCAGCCCTCTGCAGTGTAAAAAATGAACTGGCGCGACACATTGAGATGGCGCGGCGCATTGGGCTAAAAAGCCTGAAATCCATTCAAATATTCCTCCAAAGACTCTCAAATTTCTAAATTCTTCATTTCCCAAGTAAGTTAACATCCCTCCATGACCAATGAATGAATTTCTCTTGGTGCTTATGGTGATTTAATGGATAAAAATTAAAACCCTACCTCGCATTTTTTGTCAAAAAACAATTGCACAGGGTTTATGAGTTGTATTTCTTGCTGCTAATTCCACTCCTAGCCATTTATCACTCCCTCACTCCTTCATTCCATCAATAATTTCTCCCTCTCTTTACATTCTCATCTACCCATTCCACATTTCCCATATCCCTAATCAACTAACCATAAATCCCTAATCCCACTATCCCAAACCCTAGTCAAATATCCCCAAAACCCTAATTTCCATCCCAAACCCTAGATATCATCCCCTGAACCCTTTCATTCCCTAAAATCCTACAGCTAGCATCAAACCCTCCCCTAATTAGTCCCACTCATCCATGGCGCTCAAAAACATGAAGGCAAAACCGGCAAGCTGCCAAGAGAAGGAAAATCAAATTGACCACACTTGAGCAAGAAATTCAAAGCTGATCGTGAATCTTGGCTTGAGAGAACAAACATGCACCTATAAATGATGCTAGGGAAGGCCAAAAACAAGAAAAACATGTTGAGGAACATGGCATATCATTACTTGGCGAGAAACAAAAGTTGCAAGGCACGAATCAGGAACTTGAAGACCAAGTTGAAGAAGGCATCGAGGAAGCAAAAAGAGCAATATAGACTTTAGATCTTGGCTGAGGCTTCCTTGGCCCAACATAGCACTTAATGGAGGACACTCAGCCCAAATTTCAAGAAATTTGGGACACTTTTTGCAATTTTGGAACTTTTGGCCTAAAACACAGGTTTTTCTGCCCAATGCGCCGTGCCACCTGGCGCTCGCTTTTGATGGGGACCTCCTTTTGATGAAAACCCAGAATTTTCAGATTTTTAATGAAAAAATATGCATGCCCACAAATGGACAAGAAATTTTGACAGGTTTTGAGCCCCCAAAAAGGTCAAAAACACCCCAAAAATGACCTTTCTGCCCCTTTTTGGACAGACAGGAAGCAGTGTTGGGAGAACTCAGTTTTGGAGGGGCAAATGGAGGCAATATTCAAAAATTACACTTGTTCTGGAAATTAGACAATTATACCTTTCCAAAAAGCACACTTGGAGCAAATTTTGACAATAGGAAGGCCTCCAAAAGCAGCTGTAAAAAGGCGCTATGCATATGGAAATCAGCGCGGCGCATTGGGGAAATTTTGCTCAGTTTGATAAAAAATACTCTGTTTTTGCCTAGTTTCTTCACAGTTTGACTTTTCTCCTTCTTAATTTCAAAATCATAATGTAATTTAATGTAATTTTATGGATCTTGATGTAATTATGTTAAATTTTCACTCATAGAGGTAGATTCATCCATTAAAAAGGTAGTTTGCAACTGAATGAATCAGTTCCCTAGTTTTTAGAGGCAAGCTATTCCACTACCTAATTTTTAGTTCTCAGTTTAGAATTTGTTGGAACAACTCCTAAACTCATGAGCTCGACCCCTAGAGGCTAGATGAGTGGTCGTTTGCCTATATCTTGTGATTTTTCAGTCATTAGCAAAGGTTGGACTTTTGGGAAAGCTTGGAGCTTTATTGTATACTCATTTCAGCAGTTTGGCAAAGGAATAGACCAGGGTTTGCAGCACTTTATGGGATTCTTGTGGAAACTTGATTTGGTATTATGTTTCCTTCTGTAATTGTAAGTTTACATGTGTTTTATTTATGCCATTATCTCTCTCTGTTCATCTTAACTAAATGAAACAAGGATAAAGGTAGAATTCATTCATTTGCAGTGCTCTACCTAGGGTTTTGTTTAATTATTTATGTTTTCAGCTGTTTGAAGAGGATCCCTGAGAATTTCATGCCCTCTTCAACTCCTCACTAGTTTAAAATCTCTCCATCTCTCTCAATTTGAAGTACCAAACCATTTGCCTACCTCGCCCCATAGAGATCTCTGCAAATCTGAGCCTCATTCCCCAGACCCAAAATCTGCCTTTCCATTTGAGCCAACAAAACATCATCAAATTTAATCAAACTCTTTTGCACACATACCTAGCCTAAAATCAGTTTTCACATCAGTCATCTCAAGCCTCATTGATCATATTTTTCTAAGATTGACAAGGAGAGAGCCCTCTCTCAACCTGATAGGGCTAGCTACCAGGTTAAGCGTGGTTTGATGTTATCCTAGATCTTACCTTTCTCAGCCTGAGGTAGATTTAGGAATTAACAGCTTCCAATAATGTGCTTCATCATGACCTTCTTTGGAACAATTCTTGCACATGGGTTTCTTCCCTTTTTCTTAACATAAGCAATTTTCTTATTCTTTTCTTTGAAAGTCTTTCCTTTTTCACCACTCTGGAATGGATTCTTCTTACCTTCTTCTTGTACATTTTTCCTTCTTGCTTCGAGGTGTTTAGCTTGCACACAAACCTCATCAAGATTCGTGGGATTAAACATAAGAATGGTGTGTCGAAGATAGCTATGAGAACCTCCTATATATTTTAGCAAAGTATCTTGTGACTGCAAGTCTACTCCTAGCATAAGAGCTCTTCTCCTAATCTCCCGTGTATACTATTGCACATTTTGACCTTTTAACTGTTTGAAATTTTTCCAATTCACGATATATTTTTGCATATGAGCCAAAAAGTAGATTTTTTTTTTGATTGCAACAATGAAATCAGACCAAGTCCTAGAGATCTTACCATGTTTTTTAATCTCCTCTTGGGTCTTTGATTCCCACTATACAAGTGCTTCTCCCTCCATTCTCAAGGAAGATAACTGAATCTTTATGTCATCCTCTTGAAGGTTTTGAATTATACAATAGACCTCCAACTGACGAATCCAATTATCAAGCTTCTCTGCATTCACTTCTCCATTGTACATTGGCAACTCCAACTTAACATCTAGTTTAAGTAGAGGTGATTTTCCAGTTCCTTTTGAAGAATGATTATGAGTATGAGTAAGGGTTGTATTAGTGGAAGAGTGTGAAGATTCTTGTCAAAAATAAGATGAATAAGATGGTGGAGAGGGTGGAGGTTTGTCTCCATTCCCATTACCTCCTTTTCCATTACCTACTCCTGAAGAACCTTCTCCTTTGGGAGGTTTGTAACTTTATCCTTGCAATATGCTATTCCTCTCTTCATAGAGGACCTTCACCATCTCTGTCATATCAAAGAAAGCCTTTCTGAAGGTCTTCTCATCTTCTTTCATGTTTGTAGGTTCTCCTTCATGAGACATGATCTCTGGAGTCTCAACTACAACTTGAGGCTGAACTGGTGTCAGAGATTTTGGCAACCTTACTCTTCTTCCCCTTGACTCAACTTCAGGGCTTCCAACCAGCTTTCCTTCACCTCTTTCGAGTTTTAACCTTGTAAGCATGACATAAACTTGAAAACAATTAAATACTTCTTTCATAAAGAAAAACCTAGTCCTATGATACCAACTTGATCTGATTCCGAATATTAGTTTGCAGTGTGAAGATCTTCCTAAGAATATAGACGAAATGCTTTCATTGTGTTTAAGGATTCATCAATTTTTGCAAGTGAAATGGAGAGTTTTTATGTTAATTTTATGAGAAATTTAACATAAACCATAAAATTAACAACAACATAAACATGTACAAAGCATCATCAAAAACATATTACAACAAGTACATGATAAAGTAGTTCACCCCTCCTGGGTTACGTCTCCTTGTTCCAGCTTCCAATGGCTTGGGCCTCTCTATTATGCTCAACAATACAAAAGTCTATGTTTACAATGCTCAAATTTTTTTAAAACCTACTCCAATGAGTCCAAAATACTAAAAAATGGCTATCTAGCCTCTTTTTGCATCCAATTTGGTGAAAAAATAAAGAAGTTATGACTTCTCCTAGTTTTCCCACTATTCGTTCCACAAATTGCTCCAAAACTGGCATGATCCTACAAATTAACCCAAAATCCGCCAACTAGGAAAATATTTCGCCACACGGTGGGCCATAACTTGTCAGCCATATCACAAGTCATAATCGGTGTAAAAACTCTACGGATGGTCTTGTGAACAAATCGGTGATTGTGTGATTTGCGATATCGGCGGACCCAATGAGATTATTAATCGGAATGCATAACTTATCGCATCTGGGATCCCTTCCCTCATCGCAATCAACAGAGTCTTGTTAATGGTTGTAAATATGTGGGACTTGTGTGCGATTTCAATCTGCGATATTGCATCACAACCTGAACCTGTCGGGGGCCGATTACTGAAATGTCTTCCCTTCACCAATTGTGATTGTGATATGTGATTGCCTTATCGAATCAAAACCTTGGTTGTTCTGGGGCTGATTTTAAACACCTTCCTACCTGCAACTTGCGATTTACGATATGCGGGGGCCAATGGTGGACTTCCACTTGGCGCCTCCTCATTCCATGAAAGGATTTGCCATGTCATCCAATCCTACGATGTAGACAAGTCAAACTTGAACTTTGACTTGCTCTAACTTCTGCATACGAGCTCAGATTTGAGTACCTTTCGCACCATTGGATTCAGAGTGACGAGATCTTCTGTCTGAAGCTAATATTAAAAAAATTCAAACACTTTGATTTTTGAGCATAAACTTGAGCACCTGATCAGGCACACTACCAAAGGATGAAGGTTAAGGCTTCATGGCTTCATGGCGCAACCACGTGCCTTGGAGGCCTCAAGAAGGGCATACTCTTGAAGGCTGAATGTTGAGGTTTCGTGCCTTCAGGGTGCGAACATGCACTCAAGTCAGGTTAGGAGGGTGTAGGGCGCATCAAGGAAGGCCGAAGGGCTGAGCTTCAGGTCTTCAGGATGCACTAGGGCACTTAAGGTGGGTGCACTTCTTCGAGTCGAAGGAGTCGCTCAAGGAAGACTTAATCACTTTTTGAGGTAGGAGTTTCAGAACAGGGACTGGGATTCATGATTTTGGAGTGCACCTAGCTCTATGAGAGGATGTAGGGTGCACTTCTGTTCAGAAAAGGGTCACTAATGAAGGCTTCATAGTGCACTCATGTAACAACCCCTGGTTAAAAGTTCATGTAATAAAAATTAATAAAGGAAAAATAAGACCACCGTTAAGGGACACTTATTCCAAAATGAATGTTGGGAAAAGATATCCTCGTAGGCATCACTGGATGTGTCTATGGCTAAAGGAATTTGGCAAACGCAAAGGCAAAGGCATTAAAAAATTCAAAAAGAAATTTTTGGCACAATTATTAATGAAAATAAATGAAAATAGGAGAAAGGGAGGTGAAAGGTCATAGGTTACACGTGAGGCGGAAATTGAAGGAAAATAATGGAAAATGAAGAAAAGAGAGGTCTAATTGATAAAAAGGCTTCTAAGGATATGCTGGTACCTTTTTTTAGTTCAATTTTGGAGCTCCCTCATTATTCTCTCTCTCTCTCTCACTCTTGGATACTTTGAGTTTTCTTGGAGCACTTTAGCCTTGGAGAAAGGAAGGAAAATCAAGCAAAGGAAAGGAAGGAAAGAAAGGATGCAAGGAAGAGCAAGATCAAGTAGTTTCAATAGGAATACTTGCAGGTAACATATTGCTTGTGTGATTTCCTAACTAGTTTTGACATGCATGGATTTTCATGTTGGTGTATTGTTCTCTTGCTGCCGGTGGCATGGATTTTCCTAGTTATGACAATGGTTTTCAGCTTAACCTTGCCTTTTTTAGGATAGCCATGGTGTGATGGGATTTTTTCTCGGTTTTGAGCTTTGGAATTGCTAGATGGTTTCATAATCCAGGGCAGAGGAGGTCCTAGAAAAATCCTAAAGGCTTAGGAATCCCTTGACTGGTTTTGGCGGGATACATAGTAAAGATTGAGGGTGGAGTCTCGGTTTAGGGCCTAGTGATATGGTGTGGATTGCAGTAAAGCTGAGATTCTGGTGTCTCAGTTTAGGGCCTAATGATCTGGTGTGGATTACGATAAATCTTGAGAGACAAGGAGATGGAAAATTCCTCAAGGATAGTGATGGAGTTCAGAGGCATTCCTAGCTCGGTTTAGTTTTATGATCTCGGTGCCATTTTTGGTGAGATCACGGTTTGGTGAGGATGGACGTGGTTTAACCTCTGGATTCCCTTGGTTGTTTTTGGATTGGTTTATCCATGAGATCCCACATTCATGATTGGAATATGGCATGAGGGTGATTGGACGAAGAAAGAGTTGGTTCAACCATGTATACGGTCGGGTGGTATGTGGAAGTCCCAAACCTGGTTGAATTTTCCTATGGTTTTTAAAAGCTAAGTTCTCTTGCTTTTTTACTTGTTAATATGTGGCTTTAATGGTTGTTATCTCATTTTTATTTTCATGGTTTAATGTTGGTTATAAGCACGGTTATATGACTAGTTATTGTCATGGTTAGTTCATGTATTTACTTGTAACTAAAAGGATAATGGATGCAATACCTAATTGATGTCAAAAAAATTAAGGGAAGTGGGTGGTGATCCTTCTTTTCAAGTCTCATATGAGTTATCAACCATTTATGCTCTGTCTTGTATTCATTTCATGTAGATTGCATTGATGCCAAGTGTTTGACAGAATGCCAGTCCTAGTTGGGGATGGTCAGACCTAGTCTTGGAGTCAATTTTTGATTTGTAAGACTTATTATTATGTAAATCATGGATTCTAAATGTGTCATTGAGTTATGGGCAGTGACCTGGGATTTGGGCCTTAAAAAGTGGCTCAAATCCCGGGGACGTTAGCACAACACTGAGTAGAAAAGTTCCTGGACACTGGCGTAACATACCGAGGGAGCGTCCAGAGCCTTCTGGATGCTGGAATGCCCATTTCATAGGAGCGTCTGGGGGTTAATTGGTCAAAAAAATTAGTGGGACCCAGGGTCTGGTTACTTGAGAGGTTGGGAAGGTTCCTGGGAGTGCTATTACTAATGTGAAAGGTATGTATGGCGTGTTTATGTCGGTTCCACTTCGTTAAGGTGAGTTAGGAGGTCAAATCGTATCATAGTAAGTTCTCGTCACATGTTTACCCTGGTGTGCTGGTTACTTGGGTAGATGTGGGAGGAGGGTGTTACAACTCATGCGCTCTTGGGCCCATGGGGCTGTTTTGCAACCGACATTTGTCTAAGTTTGGATGATTGATCGAGGGGTGGCCAAGATGATTTCTAAAATAAAACCTTGTGCAACACTTACTCACTCATCAATAAAACTTAGACAAGCTTGATAAAAAATGAGTATACATCAGAATGCCACTTTGTGCACATTCCCCAAGTACAAATGGTGAAGTGTGTGCGATTACCCAAAAGTGTTGTTTTACAACAAGAAAGGTGTTGTGATCATGAAATGAATACAAGGATATTCCAATCAATGTGAAAGGACTTAAGAACACTCAAGAACACTAAAAGCACATGAAACAACAAAAAATGACACTTGATAAGAAAGGCAATAGATGACACGATCATGAAGTAGGCTCCAAAATTAGAATGTAATGAAATTTTGGAGGGTGTTGTAGCAACGATAACAAGACCATAATATTTAATGTTTTTTATTCATTTTTTTGTCACTTGAGGGACACCTCTTTGTGTGGTTTCATCTTGAAAAATATCAAACCCATCACCTTAAAGTGTCATTCATTCTGATTTTAATATGCTTTTTGTTTCAACCCCCTAGGGAGAAACGCATTGGCGATGGTTATGTTATGAAGTATTATGTAAAATATGTGATCCAAGCTTCAAATATCCCTGCGATTAGCCCTTTGTGTCGCATGTGGGTTTGCATTGGTATGCTTAGGGGTTGTAGTGGTAGTTGTTAGAAATTGTAGCAAGAAAGGCTAAATTTTACTTGTGCCTTAGTTAAATTTAGTAATTATATTTTCCTCATCAACAATATGACTTGGATGAGAATTAGCTAGAGTGACATGGCCTTGTCTACTAGTTAACTCTGTAAATTCAAGTTATAGGCTAGAAGTAGGGTTGTGCATGTAGCGATTGATAAAATTTATAAATCTAGTCCAGTTATTTTCAGCTAAACTCAATTAACTGAGCTTAAGTACCTAGTTGAGTCAGTTGAGTAATAGAACTATTGTTAACTCAGTGATCTCTTAATTAAACTAGTCAATCAGCTAAAAATAGCCCAAACATGCATGGAATTCGAATTACCTAGCTAGAGTGGAGAAAAAGGCACATTGTAATTATCACTTGTATACTAGTTGAGTGTACAAGATTGACAGTTAAGAAGGTGAATCATTCCTTGGGAATTGCGCAAACAAATAGGAGAAAATTCCTATCTTTTAGGAGCTAATTCCTCGAGGATTGCATAAGGAAATAAGAGGTATCTAGGGCCTTGAATTGGCTAAGTGTTGGCTAGAGTAGGATAATCAACCGAAGAACAGGCTTACAATGCAGGGCGTGCTTCAGGATTTAAGCAAGACATTGTAATAGTTTCTCATTCTCATATGATTAATTAAAAGAAATAGAGGGGTTTTTCCAATTTGGGTTCCCCTATAAATCATTGTGTTCCTTGTGTTTTAATGGTTGCATGTCATTGCATGTGTTTCTAAACTGTGATTTCCATTCCGTAGACTATTAGAGGAAATTTGTAATCTCTTGATTTTAGTTCGATTTCACCAATAATAGAAAATTTCTATTAATTTCTACATGGTATTAGAGTAGAAATCACACTAGAAACCAGTCTATAGAGCCTCTCCTTCAGATATTTCGATTTGTAGATTCAGTGAAGCAATTTTCTTTTGCGTGAGAAAATGTCTTTCAATGGATTGAGATTGGAGTATGCCCTTGAGGGAACCTCGAATTTCGTAGTTTGGAAGAAATTCTCGATGATAATGGTGTGTTTGAGTACACCAAAGCTAACATTCCAAATCCAACAATATCATATGCACAATAGTTAGCACAATGGAAGAAGGATAAGGAAAAATCTAGGAGGATCATCTTGGAAGGTTTGAGAGACCACATAGTGTTGAGTTTATATGGAAAGTGTTAGCACTCCGTAGTTTTCTCCAGGCTGAAAGGAGAAAACTCAGAGGTAACCACAAACCTCTTTTGATCGATAGACTAGTCTTCTTCAACCTGAGGGGTATTTCTCACTGTGAAAACTCAGAGATAAAACCTTTGAATATGATCTTTGACAGAGACCGGTTCTGAAAATGTTTAATTTTTGGTATGGTGTGGTAGAGGATTCTAGGAAAACTAATGTAGGTGATCATGACCTTCCTGGTCCAACATGTTGATGTATTTTCCAACAAATTTCATGCACAGAGGCTCAATTAGTATGGCTTCGGAATGACCAACAAATTGTAGTATAGTGAAGATGGGGATATTAAGATACTAATAAAAAATAGTAGAATAAATGACAGTTCATTACTGCAACTTTGATAAATAAATATCAAGAAGAAAATAAAAAATTGTTAAAGGTATACGTATTCCATTTGCAAACTCAAATATTTGGTACAACTAGACATGAGCATATGAAATGAATTCAAGTGCAACTGTTCCATACACCTTCAAATAAGTTTAAGAAGATAACACAACACGATAACATATAAACTAATATTTTTATTTTTATTTATTTTTTATTATTATTATTATTATTATTTATTTTATTATATATATATATAATATATATAAAACATTCATACCATAAGTATCTCTGCAACTCCACTGGAATCTCTTCAACGTTCAAGCAAATGCATTAATACAGATCACAAGAATAAACTGCAATGTTTTTCCTAGCAATAGTGAAACCAATAACAACCTTTTACATATCCATTGATAAACTTATATAGACCATACATAAGATATCATAATGTCTAAATTCAATGCAACTTCGATCCAACAGAGGATCGATCCTAAAATTCAAAAGGAGGAAAACTGCTGTTTTTCAAAGTCCTTTTCCTAAAAAACAAAAACAAAAAAGTGTTTTCTTTTGAAACTATACTTTTTATAAAAGAAACAATATTATCTTGAATATGATCAACATGAAGTGAAAATGGGAAAAAAGCACAAAGGATGATCACTGAGTGTGCAAAAGGTTGCGTAGTAGCTGCGCAGTGATCGATGCTTGGTGCTTTCAAAACTGGCACGTGGTAGATTGCTGAGGAGGTGAGCTCACTGCTACACGTGCTCCATGTCAACCCCTTGAAAATTTGACAGGTGGCTTCCCTCCAGCATGCATGTAATAGTGTAGGCATGGCTTGTGCAATGTTTGTGTAGCGTATTTCCAAAGAACTTTGTTGAAAGCTTTCCAGTCATAACAAAATGCCATTATGCCACTAAATTCCACTCCAAAACATTAAATTCATACTATTATAGCATCAATAACCTTTGAAATTAACACAAAATTTAGAACCTAAAGCGAGGCTTGATCACCTCCTCTTTATTTTGCTTGACCTCTTGCTGCTGGAAGCCTTGAGGAGTGAGGTCATGTTGTTCAACAGGTGATGACATAGTAGATTTAGTTTCAGTCAGGCTTAGATTTTAGTTCAGGCACCCTTTTAGGAGAAGATACTTCAGCTGATTCTTCATACTTCTTTACCAATCCCCATGCCTCATCCAAACTTTGTTTCATGCTCCTTCACTTTGAATCTAGTACTCAATTCCTGACATACAAACTTTTGCATTGCCTCCTCACAGGAAAAAATCATTTGATGAAATGTTTGCTCTTTCTAAGAGCTTCAGATGGCTCACGAACTTGATTATCATAGTTTTCAAGAATATCCTAGACTGACTTTTTATAGATTTGATTTAGCTTCCTGAACTAGGTTACCTATTCCTTGCTTTCTTCTCGCTCCTCCAAGCATCTTTGATATTATTTCCATTGATTAAAGGGAGGTTTTCTAGGAGCCTGAGCTACCTGCTTCATCTGCTACACATATATGAATTTGGACTTAGAAACTTTAACTGATGGTCCACTAGGCTCCACTATAATCTCCTTGGTCTGCTCTGCAAATCAAACCCGCTTCCCCTTTCCCTTACCAATTGTTTCTGGAGGTGAATTTTCCTTGTCATCTTTTGGTTTGGTTGTCTCCTTCAGGTCCTTGTATTTTCTTCCCAAGAATGTTGTTTTCACTTGATATTTAGAAAGTGTCTGTTTCGTCTTAACCATTTTGGGACCCTCTTTTTCATATAGTATAACACTTTATTTAAGTTGTTCTATGTCTTCCTCTCTCTCTAGCTGCATTACTTATTGTCCCTTCACTTCTTCCTCTCTACCATGATCTTGTTTGTCTCCCTGTCTATCTTTAGAAATTTCCACCACTGCTTGAGGGGCTGCCTCTTCCTCATTCTTTTTAACTCTTGACCTTGTCCTAGGTCTCATTACAAATCGCTCATGGATTGTATATTCAATCTTTACTTTAAGTTTGGTGGATTGTGTTGATGCCACTTGAACCTTTTCTTCCTTGTTTGTCTTCTTACCCTTCATGTCTTGTTTCTCATCCTTCTTACCAAGCTTGCTTATGAGTTCTTTGCTTCACTTTACATCCTCATTTTTCATTGATTTTGTCTCCTTGACTGAGTGGATAACTTCTTAGGTGTTCCCTGCATTTTATGTTCCTCCTCATCCACTTTTATTGACGAGGACCCAAATTGAGGCAACAAATCAATACTAGAAAGGAAATCTGACCAATTCATTTTCCTCTTTTCAATTGCATATTTAACTAAAATATTGATAAGAGAGAAATGAAATAAACTGGAAGCATGATTGTCTTTTTGAATCTATACTTTAACTGCCATTCTCTATAAACTTTTGAGTAAGAAATAAGGTAAATTCATAGGTTTTCTCTTTGTAAAATGCCATAACAGCCTCAAATGGTACTGATAAACCCTACTGAATCTTCCTTCATAGGTGAAGTACCTTTGGATGAATTTCAAAAGATTAACGTACTGCTCCTGAAGGTAAACACCGAGAAGAGTTGAGGTAAAATTGTCCCAAAATTGTTGCTTCACAAACTGTTTGAAAGCTAGGATTTCCAGTTCATCTCCCTTAAACCATTTTTCCCCTGCTATAGGGAGATTAGTGGCATCAAGAATAAGTTTTTCAATCACAAAAATATCCAAGTTTACTAGCTTGACTCTGCTATCCTGAAAATTGAGGGCAAACAGACTGGCAAGCCTAGTTTGGTGACCTATATTTTGGACCTTATGACAAAAGGGAATACAACCTACATTTTCAAAAGCTACCCTAATAGCAGGTGAGGAGTTTATCAAGCTCAAGGTGCTATGCTCAGTGCACACTAGATCTCCACCTTTCTTGCTGACAAAAGGGGCCATTTGATCTTGATACATGGCAGGTCAAACTCAACTTTGAAAAGGAGCTACATGTATAGATCAGAGGATACAAGACTAACAATGGTGACAACATAATTCAAATCAAACAAATGTGTCAAGGAATTGGTGACAGGGAAGTTTCTGAGGTTAAAAGGTGAGTAGGAGAACTCAGAATCACTTATCAACTTATTTCGAGCTCTCAACAAGCACTTTGGAAGGAGTCTTACAAATGAAGAGGCAAGGAGAGGATGGAAAGGCCAGCTATGGGAAGGGGTGGGGAAGGGAAGTGATCTCTAGCTATAAAATATGATATTATGACTGACCATAAAGAAGTAGTGAGTCAAACACTCAAAGAATCAAATGAGCAAGGGTAAATAATGAAAACCCATTGTTTCAAATCACAGAAAGACACCAATTTGTATTTATGAAATACGACTGAGAACTTGGAAATGCAACTATATTGCTGGACAAAATAGGGTGTGTGCAACGTTTACTCCTTTAGCACAAAATGTAAAAATTTTGGTGGAATTTGATTGGGATATAAACAGTGAAAACTCAGGCAAGGTCACTGACTCCTACCTCTCCCATCTCTGAGAATGAAATTATGCACAGATGAATTCCCTGTGCAACACTTTACGACCTTGGCACCCTCTGTGCAATAAGATCGCAACACTCTTATCCTTTGCATAACAAGAGTGCAACACACTGTGTGAATTCCTTTGTGACTCGACTTCAAAACATGATCTAATCCCAAATTCCCTGCAGGAAGAACGAATTCATTCACATGCAATTAGAGGAAATGAAAAATGGTGGCCTTCTGCAATGATATTAAAGTAATTCAAAAACTTTTCTTATGTAATCGAGCTTGATGTTTAATCAGCGTTGCACTTGAAAAACAACCGAAAATAAATGTTTTCGAAGTTTGGGATCATGAGAAAATATAGGGAAATGATGGAATTATGATGAATGACTCATATGAAATGGATAGGGACAGGGTTCAATCATGACACACAATGGTGTTTAGGCAAGGAAAATTTTAGGCCTAGGGATTTATACTTAGGATAAAATGGGGGTGGAGGGTCTAGGACCGAAATAAGAAAAAAAGGGTAACATGAATGTTTGGGCACATGGGAATTTTAAGATAACAAGGGAATAAGGGGATGGGAAAAATGGAAAAATATGATGTCTAAAGAGGGAACAAATTGGAACATTAATGACTGTACTGCTTTGACATCATTACTTTAACTGTAGACACCCTATTAACACCTAATATCCTGACTCAACAATTTATTATAACAACTTCCAATGCTTAGATACCTCTTCCCCCGACTGACTTTAATGACCAAGGTGATGACCAAACTCATCATGACTCTCCAGATAGTGACAGGTCAAATTTATGACAGTGAAAACATTTATGAATTTGACCCCCTCCAAGTCAACAAAATAATATTTCAAAGACCTTCGACTAGGAAATTAACCTACTCTAACATTGGCGCCATTGGAGATGGAAGTCTCCTTGTGAGGTACCAAGAACGATGCCACAAACCAGATGCCTATCCATTGGGCAACATAAACCATTTATACAACGGATATATAGACTATCAAACTGGAAAAATTTACCTACTGGACTGACTAAAAATAACTTTTGATTGACACACTCTTACTGGACAAACTGACTTATTTATGGGAGCGACAAGTTAAGATCTTATGGCCTTCACCTCGGGCTTTAAATCTGAACTCTGACTACCCACACTTGCAATATTTCAAAGTAGAAAGGTATTCACAATGAAATGATAATTCAACTGTCAAATTAGTTGAGAAAATGTTTGATTAGCCTGCCATTCACATGCCCTTCTCCAACCGGTTCATTTGATAAACCTTCAAGTAGATAGGCATTCTATCCCCTAAATACAACAATCTTGAAAGACCCCTTCCATAAGTTCTCAAACTTTCCATGTTTTCCTTTATCTTCATTCCGAGCATCCCACTTTAACACCAAATATCCAAGTTGAAAATTGGTTGCCTTTGTTCTTTTTTCATATATTTTTTTATCCGGTATTGTATCAACTGTGTGTTTTTGAACATCTCTTCTCTATGTTGTTTGAGTTGAATCATTTTGCCAATTATTCATTGCACATCATTTGACTCTACCTCAGCCTCTTGCAACAATCTCATGACTGGCACTCCCAATGAGGAAGGAAAAAGTGCCTTTGTCCCATAAACCAACTCGAATGGAGACATGCCTATTGATCTTTTAGTACTCACGCGACCTTCCCATAGTGCATGAATCAACTCTTTGTGCCAACTCCTTTTATTTTCCTGCAACAACTTCTTGATAATGTTGGCCAAACTCTTATTGGATGACTCTACCAAGCCATTTCCCTGAGGGCAATAGGTTGTGGAATGGCCTAGAATGATGTTATATTTGTGTTAGAGTTCAATCATCTTCTTTGACTTAAATGCAGCAAAATTGTCTGTGATAATTTTTTGTGGACATCCAAAAGAAGACAAAATATTACCTTCCAAAAACTGGATTATTACTGTGTCTGTAGCTTATCTGGTCGGGGCTGCCCCAATCCACTTGGCAAAATAGTCAGTTTCTGTGAGTATCCACTTGTACTGTCTAGAAGAAATGGGGTGAATTTCACCAATAAAATAGAGTCCCCATTTTTGAAATGGTGACTCAACTACTATAGGCTTCAGGGGTAGCGAGAGAAACTTCTTTCTTCCTTCAAACATCTGGCATTCCTGACATCTGGCAACCTTTTTATAAACATCAACAAACAAAATGGTCCAATAAAAACAACTCTTAAGATCTTGTTCACTGTGGTTTTCCAATACAAGTGCCTGCCACAATCCCCTTTGTGAAATTGTTTCATTGTTGCTTGAGCCTCATCTTCTAATAAACAATTAAGCAACATTCCGCCAAGATCCTTCTAGTATAAGAATTGATCAATAATGCATAATTTCACTGCCTTCAATTTTAGAAATCGAGCTTTAGTTTTGGGCCAATCAAGAGGTGCTTGTAAATGCTGCAAGATATATAAAATATCTGCATACCAAGGTGAAGCAACAAACTTCTCCGACACTTGCTGGACAACAGTTGAGAGATATTATTATGTTAAGAGAGTCAGGAAATTAATTTGTAAGGACTGCAAATTTGATTCAGTCATCATCCGAGCCAAACCCTGACCTTTAATCAATTTTGTTGGCTTGATCTCTATGTCATATTCAAGAATTGTAGCGATCCACTTACCCCTCCTTCCATCTGAGTCACTTTGAGTGAAGATGTTTTTTACTGCAGCACTAGGCACATAAGCCACACCAGGAGAATGAAAAATGTATACTCGAAAATATTTCAAGGCCTTAACAAGAGAAAATGATTGTTTTTCCATTATGTCATATTTGAGTGTAGCATCCCTAAGCACCTTGCTGAAAAATGTAATAGGTTGTTCGACTCCTTGCTGATTCTTCTGCAAAAGGACAACAAAAATACTATGTGAGATGCAAAATAAAATACTATAAATTAATGTTTATAATCCAGACTGGCCAATGTAGGATCACGAGACAATGCTTCTTTGACTTCATTGAAATATTTCCTACTATATTCAACCCATTTCACCTCGCTGTCTTGCCTTAACATGTCTGTAATTTTCTAGAAATTTCGGCCAAGTTCATAATGAACCTTCTCAAAAAATTAATTCTTCCCAAAAAATACTGAATCTCCTTTTTACTCCTAGGAATGTCCATTTTCTGAATTGCTGAAATTCTATTAGGATCTATTTTGATGCCATCCTTCGAAATGATATGGCCTAACATGACATTGTCAAAGTATAAATCTTTCTCCAATGCTTCTTTTTGCAATCTTTCAATGATGTCATCTACTTGTTTCTATGTAGAAGGTGTCCCTACAATCTGTACCTCAGGGTATTTGCTACTTGTCTCTGCTGGGCTCTTTCTACTATGCCTCCTAGGAGTGGATATGAAGGATGCCTCCCTCTCAACCATGACAATATTGTGTTTCTTTTTGGACCTTGTGCTTGGATAGAGAGGTGAATTCATTATGATTATTGTTTCCTGAACTAGTTTATACTGCTCTTCTATGGCCTGTTATTCAAGATGATTTTGGACTAAAAATTATTTCCAAACTATACCCTTGGATTTCAATTGATATTCTACAAGAATTTTTATAAGTCCTTGGCGATATATTTTAGCTTCTTTGAGTTTAGTTTCATTTTTCACAGTCTCTATCATTTTAATCAGATTCCTAGAAAAGAAATACAGCAAGTTAATTGTCACTTCTACTTTGATGTGTTGGAGCAGTATGACATGGTAAATATGCACCAAACTATGGCCTCTATCACATGTGAAAACCTTCTAAACAATTAGAACCAATTCTCCCCAAGGCTCATTGAACCATTCCCTAGGTATGCCCTTGGTTCTATCAAAGGTTCCCTTCCTGTTCTTCTCTAAAAATAAAGTCCATGCCTTTTATTTGAAGTGTAAACCCTTATGATAGTGTTCTTCTGACAATGGTAGTTCTAATGCCTGAGAGATGAATTCTGGAGTCAATGGGATAGCCAAGTTTCCCACCATGGTTTGTTCTTGGGCATAATTGTTTATAAATTGCCTGGTTATGATTTCATTGTGCCCATTAAACTTCTGGAGAAAACCTATAAGTCCAGCCTGATAAAGTTTCTCTACTGTTTCTTTCTCCCACTGCTCAATTTTGAATTTTGGTTCTATTATGGTAGCCATGTGTTCTAAAAACCAATTTATATAACCCTCTACTATCATCATTCTCATTTTGAAAATGAAAATAAAAATTACGCATACATACAGATCTTTCTTGATTCATTTATGCATTATAGTAATAAGGCTTACCTCCTCTTTGGTACTCTTTAAAAAACAATGAAATCAACCCTATTCAACCTTTGTTTTGCTGCAAAAGACGAGTCACTTTTCTTCAAAACAGTTCTCTGTATATGAAAATCATTAAAAAAAAACATTTTGATCATGTTTTTCTTGCTCCTTGATTCACAAACAAATCTCTATTTTTGCCCAACTCATCAAAATCCCTGTTGTGTTTCAACAATCGTTACTGTGCATGTGAATGAAATGAACTTCCCATACAAAAAATACATGAATTATGTCCACTGTATATATAAAAATAGGACAAGAATTCTTTTTTCAAAACCAAAATCGAAAACTTTGTTTTAATTTAAAAAAAAATTCATGCCACAGTTTCCTCCTGCCCTTCGATTTTGTATATGACTCTTCCTCTATATTTGACAAATTCATTATGCAACAAACTGAAGTGGTTTTAAAATCACTGTTTGTGAAATCAAATAACAAATAGTTCATTGTCTCTTTTATTTTCTCAAACAAAACTTGACAATTTCATGGTTGAATATGGAACATTTGATTTTATTTACCTGCTTCTAGTCAAATGCCGAGATTTTCTCTGAGTTTTAGCCTTATTTCCCTGCGTTTGCACAACGCCACTGCCATTAAATTATCCTTCAATTAACTCAAAATCCTTATGTGTTTTATGAATGGCAGAGTTAAATTACTTGGTGGCAATCGCTCAGGTTTGCAAACTTGAAGTTTTAACTCGTTTTGGTACAAACCAATGCAACACTTAACGAATTTTGTCCTTGAAATATGCTAACAACCTATGACAATCTAGATCGATCACTTACCTTCGTTCATGAGATTCTTGAGTATGGTGGAGCGCTCTTAATATTGAGAGAATTACGCTCTCTTATCTTGTTGAACCAGTGCCTTCTTCTCCTCATAGCTTGCCTATATATTCTACGCTGCTTCCTTAGTTCAGGGTTCTTTCTTACGTAACCCTTTCTCCTTCTTCGTTTTCTCTTTTCTCCTTATTTCTTCTTCCACAAGAGAGCTGTATATGTGCGCATGAATGCACAACGTTTGACACCTCAAACTGAGCATAATTCGGATATGACGGCGGAAAAATTCGTTTGGTTACAGAGCAATAGCTTATAGTGAGCAATAACATAGTTTACAACATTTGTTTGTTTGTTTGAGGTGTTTGTATGTTTGTTTGAAGATTTTGATTGTTTCTACCTCTAGCTCATAGTCTGAATGCATACCTCTGGTTGCCGTGTATCCTGTTGACAACACTTCCCTTCCATCCTTTCCTCCTTGGTGTTCAAGCTTGTCTCATCACCGTAAACCATATTTGTTGTTCTACTTATGTCACCGTATGCCCATACCTCGATTCCTTTGTATGCCCACCGAAACACATCATGGCTCCATCGAAATATATTATGGTTTTATTTCATAACCTCATTCCCATCAAAATGCATTATGAATTACCTTCATATCCATTCGAAATGCATTATGCCCACTGAAACACATCATGATACCACTGCATACCTTTGCATTTCGTTGCATTTCGTTTCATTTCATTGCATCATTCAATTTGGCATTTCTTTGCATCATTTTCACTTTACATTTCGTTGCATCATTGTTTGTTATGTCCCCATCGAAATTCATTATTTCGATTTTTTTATGACTTGTATCATTTTATAATGTGTGCTTTTCATTGTTTTTAATTCAATTTTAAAATGACCCTAGAATGGTCATGTTTAAAATTAAATTTTTATGATACTAACCTTTGTTATGTTTTTGTAGGTCACCCAACGGCTTGACGATTGAGCCTTCTATTTTTGATCCATTTTCTTTAAGAAAATGACTAGGGTTAATGTGATAGGTTTTTATGGAATGATGTTATAGGGAGTGTAGGATTAATGTGATGGGTTTTTAGGATTTTAGGAATGTAAGAATGTATGATTAATGTAAGAATGTAGGAATGTAGGATTAATGTAGGTTTTTATGATATGAAATGTAGGAAAGGGTAATGAAATAGGTGGTGATAATAATGAGGGTAGGAATAAAATGCATATAAAGTACTAAATTAGTCTAAACAACCTCTAGAAATATTTTTAAAAAAATTTGAAATTTTAAGAGATTTTTTTTTTTACTTACTGTACTTTACTCCCATAAATTATTTGATGTTAATGATGTCTTCTAGTCAAATTATGGTTGAAAATGTCTTTGATGGCTCTTCCAGGATATATTGCAATGTCAAGATTTATTTCTACTCCATGTTTTCGCATCTGACATAGATTCAGGAGCTTTGAATGTTGATGTTGTTTAGGTCCCTTCTATAGTTTGTAATTGATGATTCATGTCCCTTCTGACATGTATTTTTGTATGTTGCATCTGTCATATAATACATGTTTCTTCTGATATTTTAGGTCCCTTTCGCACAATATTTTCAATTATATTTCAGGTCCCTCCTGACATGTAATTCAAGTTCCTTGTTGTTCAAACTGAGTTCCTTTTGCAACTTCCCCCTTGCTTATGTGAAGACTTGTCCTCAAGTCTTGTATTTCTTGGAGGATTAATTTTGGAAAATCAAATTGAAGTAAGAGTAAAACAATATGGAGAATTCGTACAAGCCAAACTAGTTGCTTTTCCTATATGAATTTGAGTTTGCTTTATGCCAGTTTCTTGGATTTTTTCACAAGCAAACTTATTATATATATATATATATATAATATATAATATATATATATATATATATATATATATATATAATTAATATATATAATATATATAATATCTTTAAAATTTAAATTTCTTATTCTTCTGGAATAATGGAAGGCATATTGCTATGTTGTTGCATAATTTCCATATCAGTATCTGTTGAAATTCTTTTCATAAAATCCTCTTTATTTATAGGTTTATTGTAGACTTTAACCCTATGTCCATTAAATACAAATGAAATAGATTCTTCATCAATTGTTTTTATTTTGATAGCTCCATTATCAAAGATATCTTCTATCTCATATGGCCCCAGCCAATGAGTTGTAAACTTTGCCTTGAAATCTTTAAACTTAGAGTCAAAGAATAATGCCCAGTCTCCTTTGTTGAATGTTTTGTTCTTGATGAATTGATCATGCCATTTTATTCTTTGTTGCTGCACAAGAGATGCGTGATCCACTGCTTTCTGTCTTATTTCATCCAGTTGATTTAATTCCATGACTCGTTGTTGTTGTGCTTCCGATAATTCCATTCCCAACTTTGCTGCTAATTTGAATGTGTGTATTTTAAATTCTATGGGTAACAAGACTTATTTTCCATACACCAACTGATATGGGCTAAACTCAATTTTGTTCTTCCACATAATCCTATATGCCCATAGTGCATCTCTCAATTTCTCTGACCAATCCTTTCTGTTCATTTGTACAGTTTTTGTCTTGATATTCTCCAGGACTTTGTTTGTTGACTCCACTTGTCTATTTGCTTGAGGATAGTATGGATTTGATTTTCTATGTTTGATATTGTACTTCTCTGTAAGATCACGAACAAGTTTGGAAGTGAACTGTGTGCCTTGGTCAGTTACAATCTGTCTTGGTACTCCAAATCTGACAAAGATTTCCTTGAAGAGGAATGTGACTACTGTTTCTTTTTTTTCTCTTTCTACTGCCTTTGCCTCAACCCACTTAATAACATAATCAATACATACGAAGATGTACTTCTTTTCATTTGGAGGTGGGTTTATTGGTCCCAAAAAGTCTAGAGTTCATTCTTCAAATGGCTCTAGTGGAATTTCATCTAATATTATTGGCCTTCCTATTCTTTGGCAGCTGTAACACCTTTTGACATAGGCTTTAGAATCCTTGAAGATTGCTGGCCAGTAGTAGCCAAGTTTCAACACCTTGTAGGTTGCCCGCTTGTCTGCAAAATGACCACCACATGGATCGCCATGACATGCCTTAAAAAAATCTAAGATTTCATCTGATCTAACACATTTTCTTATTATCATATCAGAACTGGTATAAAAGAGATCACCCTTGACCCAGCTATAGCTAGCACTTTCTCTAATTATTTTTCTTTTTGTTTATTTGTGAAGTGGGATGGTAATTTTCTAGAAGATAAATAGTTTGCTATATCTGCAAAGCATGGTGTTTTGACAGTTATTGCAAATAGATGTTCATCTGGGAAATTATCTGAAACAGGATTTGGATCACCAGGCGTATGAAGCCTTGAAAGAAAGTCAACTAATTGATTATATTTACCTAGTTGATCTTGAATTGTAATGTTAAATTCCTGCGTTAACAATAACCATCTCGTAATTCTGCCATTTGTGATTGTTTTATACATTAAGTATCTTATGGCTGAATGATCTGTGTGAATGAATACTTGATAGCCTGTTATGTAATGCTTGAATTTATTTACTGCATGTACTACATCTAACATCTCTTTTTCTGTAACTGTGTAGTTCAATTCTGCTGGTGTTAGGTTTTACTTATGAAATATATATCATAATTGAACTAGTTTTCTTTTTGTCCAAGTGATGCACCTGTAGCTGTATCAGATGCATTAGTGGAGATATGAAATGGCAAAGATCAATTTGGTACTTGAAGAATGGGGGCAACTGACAATTTTTCTTTCAATAATTGAAATGCATTTTGACAATGATTTTTCCATTGGAATTCAACATCTTTTGCGAGTAACTTGAATAGAGGTAGAGCTATTTTACTGAAATTTTCAATAAATCTCCTACAGTAGCCTGCATAACCCAAGAAACTTATTACTTCCTTTTGAGTTGTAGGTGGCGTTAAATTCACAATGACTTGTACTTTGTTGGGTCCACCTTAATTCTTGATGAAGAAATATGGTGCCTCAACACTATCCCTTCTGTTAACATCATGTAGTATTTTTCATTACTTAGGGATAGATTTGTCTCTATGCATCTTTTCAAAACTTTCTCAAGATTTTTCAAACAATTGTCAAATGTGTTTCCATATATAGTGAAATCATCCATATAGACTTCTACACATTCATGGATCATGTCAGAAAATATTGCAAGCACTACTCTTTGGAAAGTAGCAGGAGCATTACATAACCCAAAAGGAAAAACATTGTATGCATATGTTCCCCATGGGCAAGTAAATGTTGTTTTGTCCTGGTCTTCCAATGCTATCCTTATCTGATTATACCCACTAAATCCATCTAGAAAAGAAAAAAAACTTCTTCCCAGCTAATGAATCTAGCACTTGATCAATAAATGGTAGCAGGAAATGATATTTTAATGTGGCTTTGTTCAATTCCCTGTAATATACATATATTCTCCACTTCCCATTTTTCTTTGGCACTACTACTAAGGGAGAAACCCATTAACTGTTAGAAATAGGATAGATGAATCCAAATTGTAACAGTTTATGTAATTCTTCTTTCACTATTTCCTTCATCATGTGGTTCATCCTCCTTTGAGGCTGCCTTACTAGTTTGATATGATCATCAGTATAGATGTGGTGGATACATGTGTTTGGATGAATCCCTTGCATGTCTGTGTAATCCCAGGCAAAAGCTTTTGAGTATTTCTGTAACAATGCTATTACCTCTTGTTCTTGTGATGATTGTAAGTTATTACTAATATTCAAATTCTTTCTAGGATAAATCTCAATGATTTTACTTTTTGAATTGGTAATTGAGTTAACATGAAAAATATTTGTGAATGAATCTTGCAATTATTGAATTGTGCAATTTTCCTGAAAACAATGATTCAAAAGATTACTTGCAGCTTCATACTGAGTTACTCTAAGCTGCCCTGAAATATCTGGTTCTAGATATTCATTTTCTTCTTCTTCTCTAAGGTCAAAGACTTGGTTAATACTAAGAACTGATTTATTTTTCTGTTGTTCTTGTTCTTTAAGCCATGATAATAAAAGAAGGTACTTGTGCTAGAGAATAAAGTGTGATGTGCTTCCTTTCATCCCCATGTGCAATAATCATACTTCCCGATCTGCATCCAATAAAGGCGTCTACAGTGGCTAACCATGGTTTGACTAAAATTAGAGGATGTCCTCCTAGATTTGTTTTTGGTTGCAAAATGAGGAAGTCTATAGGATACTCCCATGAATCCAGAGAGACAATGATACCTTCTAATATTCCTTCTAGTACAACCCTAGATCTATCCGTTAACTCTAAAATGGTAGTAGTAGATCTAATGTTGTTTAAGTTTAAATGTTTCATAGTCTTCATAGTCATAACATTTATAACTCCTCCCAAATATATTAAAGTGTTTGGAACTGAAAAATTATTAATTGAAATAGTAACCATAGGGATACGAGGGTCAATATATTTTTCGACTGTTGTCTTTGTAGACATGAGGATAGCTAGTTTTCCAATGACTTGGATTGTAGTAGGATTGTTTTTATTTTTACTATTTTTCTTGATGCATAACTCCTTTATTGTTTTTTCATAAATTGGAATATCTTTTATTTCCTATAACAAAGGAATTTTGACATAATATTTTTCAGTTCATCCAAAATATCAAATTCAGGAAGAGACATTTGAATTTTCTGCTCTACTAACCTCTCTGGATAGGGTGGTGATTGAGTTATTGTTGGCTTGTTGGGGCCTAACCCAGGTTTAGAGTTAATTAGCCAAACAAATCCCTGTACTACTGGCCCTTTCGGCAACAGTCCGCGAACCATGAACTAAGGTCTCACCCGAGGTAGTATGGGGGGATACTGGAACCAAGTTTCCTCACCCTTGAGATGTCTGAGGGGTTGATTTAGTTCAACTGTGAATACTTTCTTGCAGATTACTTCGTGTGCTTTCCTGGCCTGCGAGGCCTTCGCAGCCCTGTTATATCTGTCTTTGGGTAGCCCTAACCAGGGGCTGTGGGGATTTCACGCTGCTAGAGCAGCAATCTACGCTATTTCCCCAAGTCACACTGCAGATCTTACTTATCTTCTTATAAAAACTAGTTATCTTTGTGTAAATAGATACCTTATATTATATTTACTTATTCAGCACATTCATATAAGTTCGCGTAGAAAATAAACAGTAAACAATCAATTTATACCCAATATGCTTCAATGCATAAAACAAGAAAAGATACATAGGAATATTGTAAAACTTCTCTTTATTAATGCTTCAATAGGTTATAGACCTAACCTACCCTGTGCACTTAGCTACAGGGATCCACACACTCAACTGCGGACTACCAGGCCTTTGTGCACTCAGCTGTAGAGCCTTCTCCTACTCTACGACCCAAAGACATGACTCTGCACTTAGACTCAATGCTTCCTTATTAGATCTTCCATTGATTCATTCCTCTATATTTTTTTCTTTACACTTATAGCCTTGCTCTATTTATACAATCCCATGGTCCGTGGACCATGGGTAGATCTCTAAAATTGACATTACATTACAAAAATGAGGGCGGACAACCCTCTGACTCATTTACCATCTTCTCGCTCTGCGCCCACAATTCGCAGAGTCTTTACATCGGACTTAGTCAAAACTTGGGCTTTAAGCCCCAAAACTTGCCTTGGGGGGGATCCCACGCCCAACAGGCCCCTAACACAAACATCGTGACTCGCCCTTGAGTCACTCTATCGGTGCGGAGATCTTCGCGCGGAGACCTCCCAACTCTGCTCGGACTGCTGCAAGATCGGCAACACACTGAGTGACTACCTGCTCTATCTCCTGTACGCTTAGTTTCAAGATGGCGGTGTCAGAACTACTTCCTTGTATCTGCTCCTGCGTCCCCTGCATCTGTTTATAGTCTCATGCTTTCTTTCAGCTCCCTGGAGCACGACGAATTTGCTTCTGTCGGCTAGCCAGATAGCCGAGTCACCCGTGTATGGCTTCAATCGACTGCCATTCACTTTGCCTAGGAAAGGTTCTCCATCTAGCTTTGCTAGCTGCACCGCGCCTCCATCTGTGGCCTCCTTAACAACATATGGTCACAACCAATGCATTCTGAACTTCCCTGAGAATTGTTGGAAATAATACTGAGAGGGGGGGTGAATCAATATTATCTAGTCAAATATTTTCTTTTCAAACCCAGAACATATACACTACTTTAGTTAGAGAAAAACGCGTATATACGCAACTACAGATGAGGAAACCTGCGTATACCATGCAGACTTATAATTTAATTTATTCTACAGATGTTGATCATTAATCTGTGCAGCAGAACCATATAAACAGTAACCAGGAATAGTAAAACAGAGCAGAAGACAATCACACACAAGAACACAAGATATAAGGTGGAAATCCAATGTGGGTGAAAACCACCTGTTGCAATTCGTCTCTATCTTCCTTTAATTAGAAACTTATTTTTACAAGGATTCTGTACTAGTGCAGTCCTTTACTAGTACGCAGGCTGCTACCTGCAGAGAGCTACAACCCTCTCTCGTTCTCCAGCTTCTCCTGGAAGGGAGCTACAACCCCCTTTAGCTCTTGTACTAACAGTGGTACTAGTATGTAGGCTGCTACCTGCAGAAGGCTTCAACCTTCTCTTTCTTCCAGGGACCACGTTTCATCAATTTTCATACTGGATCCATGAATAACATCAATCAAACATAAAGTATATCTGCAACAGTCAATCTCCTTTGTACAACCCAATATAGAATCAATCAACCACTTATCAGAATGTTGTAACCAGAAAACAGTAACAGTAACTAGACACCAATTCTGAACCCAGAACACTGCAGCAATAAACAGAAGCAACTAAAGCATATTTCATGAAACATACGCTACTTCACTATACTGAAACCTGCATACATACGCATATGTACCACTTCCAACCAACGTATACGCCTTTGTGACTTGCTGGACCTGCGTGTATACGTACTTTCGCAGCATCGAACCTGCGTATAGATCTATGAAGGACAGATTTCCCTTTTCTAGTATTCAAGCATTAATTATACCCAGATTTTAAAATTCATAGATCAATTCATGCGTCAAATACAATAGATCATAATCACACAAAGATACTACTATTCAAGCTTTAAGATTTGACCCATCAATAGAACTTATCCATCTTGCAGCGTTTAGGTTCCTCCTTGATTCAGATCTAGCAATGCCCATAACCAATCACTAGTGTTCCAGATCTTGCTCTTCTTAAGATATTCAATTATTAAATTGATGCCTTGCCAAATGATCTCCTTCCCTTTTTATAGTCTAGGCCTTACTCAAACCATGGTCCAAAACCATTAAGAACCAATACCAGGAACCCAATACCTAGGTTCAACACCTTGGATGCAATACCACGGACCAAAACCATAGGTTCAAATATGTTAGACTAAATACCATGGACCAAACATAACTTTTCTCACATGTACGCGCTTTTCTTTGCATGAAAGTGCGTGTATACATATACGTGACTTTGGAACGTCTAACCCGCGTATATACGCGGCTTGGTCAAGGTGAACCTGCGTATATATCTTTTCCTTCATTCTGAGAGCATGAACAGTGATCTGTCACCAGAGTGAGTTGCCATCAAGGACAACACCTGTGCCATAGCACCATACCTGTGTCAACAATCTCCCCCTTTGGACTTGATGGCAACCCCAAGATCCTAAAAGTCATTCTCCCCCTTTGTCATCAAGGGCAAAGGGTTATGCTGCCCCTGAGTACATGCTGAAATTTCTGCTCCGCTGTGCTGGCCATGCTCCCCCTGACTGTAGGCAAGATCGGTAAAAAGATGTTCTTCAAGAAGAACCATGACTTATACATCATAAAATACCTTCCTATCACCAAAGACTCTATACATACATCTATCACCCAACCAAGTGGGTATACATCAGAAATTTACATATGATAACCAAGTACATTACATCATTCATCCCAGGCATAGTGGGGAAACCAAAATAGGCCGTTACATGACCTTGATAATAATAAAAGATATACATGACATAGAGATGAAATATCTAAAGAAAGATTATGAAAGACACCAATAACTAATGTTAGCAGCACTATTCAGATCAGCAACCATGTTCTCCTTTTGCAGCTGATCCACTTGGACCCAAAACAGCTTGTGTACTCGAACCAAGAGCTTCTAATGTAATGCAAACAATGCATTATTAGAAGTTTATCTGCTCCCCCTGAACCTGTGCCAGATGGTCTCTGACAGACCCATATCAGACTCTCTTCAACCAGAGTTTGTCCCCACTGATTTCCTTCAAACCACCATATACACGACTATATCTACATAAATCGACGTATGTACGCGGATCCTCCTCATGCAACTCGCGTAAAACCGCATATCTCTGAAACATACATGTTTCAATAGCAAGATGATGCATCAACTACTCACAGCTTCTGTCTAAGGTAATCAAATGTCTCCCTGGGCAGTGGTTTGGTGAGAATATCATCAACTTGTTTTTTGGAGGGAACATACTCCAATTTGACCTTTTGTTCCAGCACTTGTTCCCGAAGAAAATGATACTTGATCGATATGTGCTTAGTCTTTGAATGCATGCCTGGGTTCTTTGAAATGCTGATTGCACTTGTATTATCACATAAGATGGAGATAGGTGTAGTACAAGTGATTTGAAAATCCTGCAAAGTTTGCATCATCCAAAGGAGTTGTGTGCAACAAGATGCAGCAGCCACATATTCTTCTTCAGCTGTAGATAAAGCAATCAAACTATGTTTCTTGCTGAACCAAGATACTAATCTGGAACCCATAAAGAATGCACCACCACTAGTGCTCTTTCTGTCATCCACGCTTCCAGCCCAATCTGCATCTGTTAAGCATGAAGAGTGAGATTGTATCTCTAGGATACCATAGCCCCATAGTTGATTCCTCGAGATACTTGAAATTCTCTTTACTGCCTGAAGATGAGTTTCCTTTGGATTTGCCTAAAATCTTCCAACCATTCCCACTGCATGCATGATGTCTGGTCGGGTACCTGTTAAATAGAGCAGACTTCCAATCATGGATCTATAGGTTGGTTGATGTACTGCTGCTGATTCATCATTTGCACTGAGGCTGCATCCTATGACCATAGGGGTACATACTGGTTTCGAATCTTGCATGCCATATTTCTTCAAGATCTGCTTGAGGTACTTGGTTTGAGACAAAAAGATACCACCTTCATTTTGTTGGATTTGTAAACCAAGAAAATATGTCAACTCTCCAAGAAAGGACATTTCGAATTCTTTTTGCATCACCAAGGCAAAGTTTTGACTCATAGCTTCTTCATTGCTGCCAAAGATGATATCATCAACATACACAACAAGTATTAGCAGTTTGTCATTTTCAATTTTTATATAAAGATTGCTATCTGTTGATCCTTTTGAAAAACCTTGTTGATGAAGGTATTTGTCCAGACGATAGTACCAAGCCCTTGGAGCCTGTTTAAGACCATAGAGAGCCTTCTTAAGTCTGCATACAAGTTTGGGATCATTTTCAAGGATGAATCCATCTGGTTGCTCAATGTACACTTCTTCTTCGAAGTCTCCATTCAGAAAGGCAGATTTCATGTCCATTTAAAATACTTTGAATTTTTGAAAGCTAGAGAGAGCAAGGAACATTCTGATGGCCTTAAGTCTAGCAACAGGAGCAAAGGTTTCTTCAAAGTCTATTCCTTCTTGTTGAGCATACCATTTACAAACAAGTCTGGCCTTGTTTCTAATAACTTCCCCATTTTCATTCAACTTGTTTTTGAATATCCATTTTGTTCCTATGACATTCTTATCTTTTGGTCTAGGAACCAACTCCAAGTGTTGTTCTTTTCAATCTGCTCAAGTTCTTCATCCATTTGCCTTGACCCAGCATTCATCTTTGCATGCCTCTCTTACATTTTGTGGTTCAGTGGAGGAGAGCAATGCCAAATAGCTTGAAGCTTCTGCAATTGTTCTTCTTGTTTGTATACCTGCCTCTTTCTGCCCTAGAATTTGAGTTTCTGGATGATTCTTTTGAACGTATCTGGATGGAGTCTTCCCTTCTATCCTTATATGTTCTTCTGGTGCCTCTTGAGCTTCTTCTTCATCATAACTTTGATTTGATGTTGAAGGATAGTCCTCATCATCTTCAAAATTTTCGGAATTTTCTTGCCTAGGAATGTTTCCTTCTTCATCAACCACTACATCAATGCTGTCAACAATTCTTCCAAGTTTTTTATTGTAACACTTGTATGCTTTGCTGTGGGGAGAGTAACCAAGGAGAATGCCTTCATCTGCTCTAGGTTCAAACTTGCCAAGATTTTCATCAGTATTTTTGATGTAGCATTTGCTCCCAAAAATTTTGAAGTGTTTTACCGAGGGAGTCTCACCATACCATAGTTCGTGAGGAGTCTGAGTGCTGTTCAACCGGACATTTGTCTTGTTGAGAATAAAAACTGCAGCAAATGCATCTTCACCCCAGAAAGTTGCGGGAGTTCCAGACTCATCCATCATAGCACGAGCCATTTGTTGAACTGTTCTGTTCATCCTTTCCACTACTCCATTTTGCTGAGGAGTCCTTGCAGTAGAGAATTCCCTTCTTATTCCATGTTCTTCACAAAAATCGAAAAATTTATTTGAGGTAAATTCCCCACCTCTATCAGACCTGAGGCATTTGATTTTGTGATCTGATTCATTTTCAACCAATGATTTGAAAGATTTGAATTTTTCGAAGGCTTCGTCTTTGTGCTTCATAAGTCCTATCCAATACATCCTAGAGAAGTCGTCAATGAATAATATAAAGTATTCTTCTCCTCGAGGTGATCTTTTCCTGGATAGACCACATACATCAGTATGGACAAGTTCAAGTGGCCTACTAGCTAATCCTTCCTTCTCAGAGAAGTTAGTTCTGGTTTGCTTACCAAACTGACATGATTTGCATATTGTATTGTCTGGAATTTTGATGTCTGGAAGTCCACGAACTGCCTGGTATTTGCATGCTTTCCTTATCTGTGAGAAGCTTAGATGCCCCAATATTCGGTGCCATAGCCAGTGTTCATCATTCTTGCTTAGATAGCATTGATGTTGTCCTCTTTGAATATGTATAAATTATTTAGAGTTCTTATGCCTTTGATCACTGTTTTTCCTGTATCAAGATCACGAACACTACATCCATTTGATCGAAATATTACCTCAGTTCCTTGATCGCACATCTGACTGACACTTAATAGATTATGCTTTAAACCATCAACATACATAACAATTCCATCTTTGACCTTTTCTTTCAATTGAACAGAACCTTTACCTTTTATGACCGCAGGGGTGTCATTTCCAAATGAGACCTTCTTCTCCTTCTCTAAGGCACTATATGATTGAAGTTTTTATTTATCACCTGTCATATGTTTCGAACATCCACTGTCGATGTACCATTGATTTTCCTGTCCTTCTGCATATAAGGCTATCCCACATATTTCTGGTTGTGATTCCTTCATTCTCCATGTTTTGGCACTTGAGGCTTGTTCCTTCTTAGTTGTCTGCCGAAACCTGCTCCTACATTCAAAATCTTCATGACCGAAGTTGTTATGAATAGAACATTCAATTTCATTTTCAATGGAAGAAAAGTTATTGTAGGCCCTTTTCGTGATCCTAGTCATACTTCTTCATTTTTGAGCTTCTCTAGTCATGATTGTCTTATAGGCAACACATTGAGCTTCTTTGTGACCAAAGTTATGACAAGAGAAACATTGGCCATTGAAGAAACTCCTGTGATTATCAAATCTACCAGCCAATTGGTTGTAGTTTCTATTGACATCCATTCTTGAGGCAAATTGAGAAGGTTTTACCTGTGGTTGGTTGTAGCTTCTGTTCATCCTTAAAGTAGATTGCCCCTGATTTACCTGGTAATGTTTGTGTTATCACTCAGGTTGTTCCCTTTGACTCCCAAGGGAATACGGCCGAGGTAACCACAAACCAAGCTTTGGACTGCAGGTCCTAGCCTACCAGCAGTTAGAGAGGGCTCTCTCTTTGTGATTTAGCTTTGTTTAAGGGATGATTTAGGCTAGATATGATGCACATGGGTTTTGATTTTGATTGATGGGATGGTTGATCTATTCAAGCAGAGTTGGCATGAAAAGTGTAAGAAGTTCAAATCATTGGGCATGGAGTCAATGAATGTGAAGTGAAGGGTGTGTTTTCTTTGGTAGAAGAGGGAAATATGGAGCAGGATAGCTACACATGGCACAATGATTTATGCTGGAACAAAGATGAAATGCAGGTCAGGGGATGGGAGGCAATTAAGGATCTTTCATCCAGCCAAAGAGGGAAAGTGGATGAAGGCTAAATATGAGCAATGAAGAATTCCTAGACAACATTCAAATGTGAAGGAAACAACTTAAATATGTTTAATTAAAAATGCATATTCATCACTGATTTAGAGGAAAACACAGAAAAGTTACAAGAATTGAGCACAAAGGGCATGAAAACCAGTTTTGATCTATTCCTTTTGCCTGCAACTTAGATTATGATATTATAGATGATACAGCTACATATAAACTGATAAACAGAGGGAGGAAAGACTTATTGAACCGTGGGCAAGCACGAGAATTCCATATCAGGTTCTTCAGCCATTAAATGCACAACCAACCAGTTCAGATGCAAGCATTCCAACAATCTTTGATTACAGAAATTCTTAATATTTACAACGCAAATCTCAAATGAGAGATCAACCAAACAACCCACCAACCCTTGTTACATTTTTCAGGGCTATATTTATAGGCAAAATATCTACAAAAAGATCTATTAGAAGATCTGAGGAAATAACTGCAATTTAACCTAACTTCTCTTGCAAGTACTGTAAAAATATCTATCTAACACTGCATTGGGGGCGACTGTTTCAAAAATGAGGCTAGGTGGCGTCCTTTGCTGTCTCTGCTGTCCAATCTGCAATCACTGTGCCCTCAATTTCTTATTTGCACCTCTTAGTCGGTTCTGCTGCTCTTAGGTGGCTCTGATCTTTATTAAATCTGATATGCCTCGGTTTAATGGCCTTTAACTCTGTTTTGGCATTCATTGAATTTGTTTGGATGGCCTTTAATGCTCCTCTACTTTGATATTGTCGATCTGATACTCTCCGCCACTTCACTGATACTCTTTTAATTGAATTTGGGCTTCATCTTTCCTCTGATGTGCTCGAAACTGCTAAATCGCCCCTTTTAGCCCTTTTCAGCGAAAATGACCGCTGCAAACCCTACGCTGGATGAGGATTTTCCATTTTGGCCCTTTTCGCGTAGCGATGCGCGATTAGCACTAAGCGCTAATTGCGCATCAAAAAATGCCTTAGTTTTTGATTCCGAGCCTCCTAAGTTGCATTTTCGCCTTTGCGCGCTTTTTCTTTCGGCGGATGACGTCAGCATGGGGCCTAGTACGGCGGATGACGTCAGCGATGGTACGACGGATGATGTCAGTGAGGTGATGTGGCAGGGTGACGTCAGCGGGTGACAGGGTGCGGGTACAGCACAGTGGCAGGCAAGGTGGCGGCATCGTCATGCAGTGACGTGGCAACAAGGGAGGGCGGTAAGCGGTTTGTGTCGGACTGCTTTTGGTACGGGAGTGGTATGTGTCAGGGGCGGCCCGATGCAATGAAAAGCCGACAACTGTCCTGGTGTACGACGGTGAAACTGTCGACCATCGGGTAATATCGTGCCGCTACGAAGGGGCGCCCGATATGCATGAGGGCCGTCGGATCTGGGAGAGCCGATCCGACAGTGGATGGGAGGGCAAGGTGAACGGGTTTTAATAAAAATGCGCGCGCGATAAACGTTAATTACTCACGGCCTCGGGTGGGTTTTGGAATTTAGGTTAGAGGTTAATGTGTTTTGGTGCGGGACTATGGTTATTTATTAATCAGACATTAATAAAATCTAAATACAATGTGCGCGGAGGGTGTGGTATGGTGTTATGTGTGGGGGGGGGGGGTTGATTGGGGATTTATTACTAAAAGTTAAATAAAATCCCAAGGGGAAGACGCGGAGGGCTGCAATGGCTCAAAGGACCTAATGTTTCCCAACTTATATTTATTTGGCTATAGTTGCCATGGGGTGGGATATTTAATATTTTTGGGGTTTTTATATAGTTTTTGGTAGAATAGGGGGAGGGGAAATGATTTAAGGAGCTAGATAATAAGGTTAGATGTTAATATGAGGTCTGTGGAATGAAAAGGAGGGGATGCATGCTAAGTTATGGAAACTTAAGCATAGGGAAATGAATGGATTGTGTAAAGATTAATTTTTACACAAGAAATGTGGCTTCTTTTCATTAAGTCAACTCAGATGTCAACTTGGTTTTTAATAAGGATGGAGTGAAAACTAGACTGGTTGGGCAGATCCCAAGGTCCTCAAGGGGATGTTAGTGAGTGATTTGGGAAATAAGAAGAAGGGGGAGTTAGAGATGCCTTGCTTGATCTGATAAAAATGACAAAGTGCCTCAAAACTATGATCTGGATAAATATAACACTTGAAAACATGCAATGGATCACATAGCTTGATTTCTACAACCACAAAACTACTTACCCAACCTACTTTACCTAGAATTTTTCTTCTTTTGGTTTGGGTGCACTTGAACTAGCAAACCCAACTTTTCAACTTTTTTCTTTTATTTATTGTCCTCCTACCTACATCTATACTTATTCATCCAGGGGCTCAGATTAGGCTGTTGAGCACCCTTGCTTCTCTACCTATATAAGAATCTGCCAAGATTACGCTGTTTGGACAGATAATAATTCTCTATATTCTACAACAGGAAATTGAAACACAGGGAGACCAAGATTAAGCTGTTTGGATCTCCCTTCAATTGAAAATTCTTCAAAAATGGAATAACTCATCAAAATTGCAATACAACAGAGGCACTTAGGCCAACAGACTCTGATGGACACTTCTTTTGACCTCAGTATCAAATATGGAACATTGCAACCTGCAAAGTATGATATATTTGGCACATGTAAAAAAAGTCAATCATGAAAGATGAACACCTGGTATGAGCAGGAGGCTAACAATGGCTCCACTTGGGGATGGCCTTTCCTTGTGAAAGGCCAAGAACAACAGGTCAGAATGCCTTGATCTTCAGTTGTTGCTGTACTCTGAAAACTTCCCTTTGCTAGCTGCTTTATTTATGAACATGACATCAGACTTGAAGAGCTTAGGGCCTTCACTTCGGGCTTCAACTGCAGCAAGCTTGTTATCCAAATAGAAAACTGAAATTTTACCTACCTACTCTAACCAGCACTTACTTTGCTGTTAGGTGAAATGAAATAACCAATGCAGCCATCTAAGTATTATAAGCATGAACGAGCTTTGCTGCTTGTGCTTGCTGGCGAGAAAAACTGAGATCTTGCAATCTGATATGGCGTTGTTAACCTTTGAGAAGATCAGATAACTGCTGACCCTCTTTGCTGAAACAAGAAACTGTACAAAAGGGTCCTGCAACATATATACATTATTGCTGGGCTGAATTGAAGAACTGTACAAAAGTTTGGGATCACTATCATGCTTGGAATAGGGAGATCATCAACATTTTGATATTGAGGCACACAACCTGCTAATGGAGAAGAGCACTTCTTTACTTCATCGTACACCCTGTCAGCACATGAATCATATACAACATGAACTGCTATTTGCAATTTATTATAAGCAGGCTCATATGGCCCTTGAATGATCTGCACAGGCTGCTCCTTTTCTTCTTCGAAAACCTCAGATGGCTGAACACAAAGAGGCAGGGGATCCACTTGGATCACTTGGTCATGAACAGCCACTTTCGAATCTTCCTCAATCTGATATTCAATGGCTCTTTGGGGCTGTAAAACTAGAGGCAATGTATTTTGAACATTGATTTGGGCTTCCTCCAGGTGATCAATATCAACACTTGCTGATATTTGTTTATTTACTGCATGATAGTTCTCCTTAATAAACTGAAAAGAATCAACACAAAAAGGTAAAGTTCCTCTGCTGAAATCAAAATTCTCTGCGATTTCCTCCTTTACTTCATAGCTGAGATAGGCACGTTGATCATTGATTTTGGGCTACTGATCCTGAACTGTGCTTTCTACCAAAATAGGCTCCGACTCCTCTGCAAGGCTGATTTGGTCATTAGGCTCATCATCATCATCATACTCATCATATTTTGGCAAGCAGTTGAAAGAAGAGAAGTTGTTATATTCATATAGTATATCAGGAGACTGCTCCATCATGTATGGTTGTACGAATATGTCATCTATTTTGTGGCAGGTTTTTTCATGAATGTCATTACTTTCCTCTTTCAAAACAGATGTGTTCTAGTGCTCCAAACTTTCCACTTTCATTGTGATCATTTCCTCTGACTTTTGCAACAAACCATGAATTTTTTCTTCTTGCTCTGTGTTGCGCTTTTCTTCCCTAATTTTCAGATTTGCCTCTATGTCCACTGCCATATCCTGCATTTGTTTCATAGTGGATGGGCTCCTTTCTCTTAAACGAAATTCTATTTCTGGGTCAAAAGCTCTTGGATAATGCAATAGAGCTAAATCAGGGGGAGGTCTAATATTCAAAGGCAAAAAATGATAAACTTGGTTGAACCGATCATGAAATTGCTGAATAGATTCATTTGGACTTCTTTTTAACTGATTATATTCTTCAATGAGCAAGAGGAAATTAAGTTTGATCATCCATTTATCAAGGAAGAGCTTGGAAAACTGCTGAAGATTAGAAATGCTAGCCTCAGGAAATGCTTTAAACCAAGTCCTAAATTTGCTTTGCAAAGAAAGGACAAACAACCTGATACTAACATCCTCATCCTCTACTTCAAATATATTACGATAGTCTTCAAAGGCTTGGATATGCTTCTGGGCAGTAATACCATTCTCTCCATCAAATCTTGGGAGATACTCAGGATGATTTTTGGGTAGAGGATTAAGCACGGGAGGCAAAACAAGAGGCTTATATCTGTCAGGAACCTTACGAGGCATGGGATTATGAACAGGGATAGGCTGAATGGGCTTGATGAACAAGGATAGAATGATTGGCTTTGAAATTTGTTTCCTCCTTGGCTGTATGATGTTTTCCAGCATCACTTAAAGGCTACTGTTCTAATGTGCAAGGAGGCTTTTCAACAAAATTTCAACAGGAAAAAAATCTAATTTGAAATCGTTTTTAAAATACAATATACACAACAAAATTTTATGGAAGAGAAAGAACATGACCTCTTGGATAGTAATCCAGGTGAACAGCCTGATCTGCTCATATATTTCTCTTGGGTTCATTTCTCCAGTGAAGTCTTTATTATGAGGATTGTGTGGAGTCGCCAGGTGGATAAATAAATTAACTTTGAAGGGCCTGATCTCTGTCCACTACACAGATCATGACTTAATATGCAATAAGAAACAAAATATTTTTGAGATTTTTTGAGGATTTTTTTTTTTGAGATTTTTCAAAACAAGTTTAAGACTTATTCGAAAGGAAAACTGATCAAAAATGGGGATTTAGGGTGATGAACAGATGATTTTCCCCAGTGGAGTCACCATTATGTTATCACTCAGGTTGTTCCCTTTAACTCCCAAGGGAATATGGCCGAGGTAACCACAAACCAAGCTTTGGACTGCAGGTCCTAGCCTACCAGCAGTCAGAGAGGGCTCTCTCTTTGTGATTTAGCTTTGTTTAAGGGATGATTTTAGGCTAGATATGATGCACATGGGTTTTTGATTTGATTGATGGGATTGGTTGATCTATTCAAACAGAGTTGGATGCAAAGTGTAAGAAGTTCAAACCATTGGGCATGGAAGTGCAATGAATGTGTGACTGAAGGGTGTGTTTTCTTTGGTAGAAGAGGGGAATATGGAGCAGGATAGCTACACATGGCACAATGATTTATGCTAGAACAAAGATGAAATGCAGGTCAGGGGATGAGAGGCAATTAAGGATCTTTCACCCAGCCAAAGAGGGAAAGTGGATGAAGGCTAAATAGGAACAATGAAGAATTCCTAGACAACATTCAAATGTGAAGGAAACGACTTAAATATGTTTAATTAAAAATGCATATTCATCACTGATTTAGAGGAAAACATAGAAAAGTTACAAGAATTGAGCACAGAGGGCATGAAAACTAGTTCTGATCTATTCCTTTTTCCTACAACTTAGATTATGATATTATAGATGATATAGCTACATATAAACTGATAAATAGAGGGAGGAAAGAATTATTGAACCGTGGGCAAGCACGAGAATTCCATATCAGGTTCTTCAGCCATTAAATGCACAACCAGCTAGTTCAGATGCAAGCATTCCAACAATCTTTGATTACAGAAATTCTTAATATTTATAGTGCAAATCTCAAATGAGAGATCAACCAAACAACCCACCAACCCTTGTTACATTTTTCAGGGCTGTATTTATAGGCAAAATATCTACAAAAAGATCTCTTAGAAGATCTGAGGAAATAACTGCAATTTAACCTAACTTCTCATGCAAGTACTGTAAAAATATCTATCTAACACTGCGTTGGGGGCAGCTGTTTAAAAAATGAGGCTATGTGGCGTCCTTTGCTGTCTCTACTGTCCAATCTGCAATCACTGCGCTCTCAATTTCTTATTTGCACCTCTTAGTCGGTTCTGCTGCTCTTAGGTGGCTCTGATCTTTATTAAATCTAATATGCCTCGATTTAATGGCCTTTAACTCCGTTCTGGCATTCATTGACTTTGTTTGGATGGCCTTTAACGCTCCTCTACTTTGATATTGTCGATCTGATACTCTCCGCCGCTTCACTGATACTCTTTTAATTGAATCTGGGCTTCATCTTTCCTCTGATGTGCTCGAAACTGCTAAATCGCCCCTTTTAGCCCTTTTCGACGAAAATGACTGCTGCAAACCCTGCACTGGATGAGGCTTTTCCATTTTGGCCCTTTTCTCGTGGTGATGCACGATTAGCGCTAAGCGCTAATTGCGCATCAAAAACTGCCTCAATTTTTGATTCCGGGCCTCCTAAGCTGCATTTTCGCCTTTGCGTGCTTTTTCTTTCAGCGGATGACGTCAGCATGGGGCCTAGTACGGTAGAAGACGTCAGTAGTGGTACGGTGGATGACGTCAGCGAGGTGACGTGGCAGGGTGACGTCAGTGGGTGACAGGGCATGGGTACAGCACAGTGGCAGCCGAGGTGGCAACATCGTCATGTGGTGACGTGGCAACAGGGGAGGGCGGTAAGCGGTTTGCATCGGACCGCTTTTGGTACGGGACTGGTATGTGTCAGGGGCGGCCCGATGGAATGAAAAGCTGACAACTGTCCCGGTGTACGACGGTGAAACTGTCGACCATCGGGTAATATCGTGCCGCTATGAAGGGGCACCCGATATGCAGGAGGGCCGTCAGATCTGGGAGAGCCGAGCCGACGGTGGACGGGAGGGAAAGGTGAACGAGTTTTAATAAAAATGCGCGCGTGATAAACGTTAATTATTTGCGGCCTCGGGTGGGTTTTGGACTTTAGGTTAGAGGTTAATGTGTTTTGGTGCGGGACTATGGTTCTTTATGAATTAGACATTAATAAAATTCAAATGCAATGTGCGCGGAGGGTGTGGTATGGTGTTATGTGTGGGGGGGTTGATGTGGTTATTTATTTAACCAGAAGTTAAATAAATCCCAAGGGTAACGACGCGGAGGGGCTAACAATGGGTCCCAAATGGACCTAATGTTTCCCAACTTATATTTATTTGGCTATAGTTGCCATGGGGTGGGATATTTAATATTTTTGGGGTTTTTATATAGTTTTTGGTAGAATAGGGTGAGGGGAAATGATTTAAGGAGCTAGATAATAAGGTTAGATGTTAATATGAGATCTGTGGAATGAAAAGGAGGGGATGCATGCTAAGTTATGGAAACTTAAGCATAGGGAAATGAATGGATTGTGTAAAGATTAATTTTTACACAAGAAATGTGGCTTCTTTTCACTAAGTCAATTCAGATGTCAACTTGGTTTTTAACAAGGATGGAGTGAAAACTAGACTGGTTGGGCAGATCCCAAGGTCCTCAAGGGGATGTTAGTGAGTGATTTGGGAAATAAGAAGAAGGGGGAGTTAGAGATGCCTTGCTTGATCTGATCAAAATGACAAAGTGCCTCAAAACTATGATCTGGATAAATATAACACTTGAAAACATGCAATTGATCACATAGCTTGATTTCTGCAACCACAAAACTACTTACCCAACCTACTTTACCTAGCATTTTTTCTTCTTTTGGTTTGGTTGCACTTGAACTAGCAAACCCAACTTTTCAACTTTTTTCTTTTATTTACTGTCCTCCTACCTACATCTATACTTATTCATCCAGGGGCTCAAATTAGGCTGTTGAGCACCCTTGCTTCTCTACCTATCTAAGAATCTGCCAAGATTAAGCTGTTTGGACAGATAATAATTCTCTATATTCTACAACAGGAAATTGAAACTTAGGGAGACCAAGATTAAGCTGTTTGGATCTCCCTTCAATTGAAAATTCTTCAAAAATGGAATAACTCATCAAAATTGCAATACAACAGAGGCACTTAGGCCAGTAGACTCTCATGGACACTTCTTTGGCCTCAGTATCAAATATGGAACATTGCAGCCTGCAAAGCATGACATATTTGGCACATGTAAAAAATGTCAATCATGAAAGATGAACACCTGCTATGAGCAGGAGGCTAACAATTGGTTATGATCCCAACTCCCCTTCCTCCATCTATAAAAGCTTGCTCATTTTCCTTTGCAAGCTAGTTCTAGAGATTTAGAATTCCAAAATTCCCAAAAGCTTCATGCTGCAAGAGCCTTCTTGATTCCCTTAAGGCCAAATCCAAGCAAGGAGATTATTGTCCAAGATCCAAAGAGAGAGGATTGTCCTTATTCCTGACAGGCTTTGCGAGACATGTGTTACTGACTACCTGCCAAAGGAGAATCCAACATCAGAACATTGGTTGTACTCCCCTTTGATTAATTATTAATGAATGACTATTGGTTATGGTTCCACTCTTGTTATTATTTGTGATGATGATGAGTTATGTCTTTTCTGACTGACATACAGTTGCATATACTGGATTTTATGCTTGTGTTTGTGTTGTTTCTTGTATGTGCAGGCGTCCATTCAAGGAGATCGTGAGGATTGTGACCTGCCAAAGCAGAGGAATGAGAGCATCACCTCTCCTACAAATAATAGCGTTGGAATCCAGGTAGGCCTTCATTGCTGGTCTGTTAATTTGCAATTGGGAACTTGCGCTATAGTGTTTGATGATTGTTGCTAGACCTGGTCTGGGCTAGTAGGGATCGCCTCTGTCCACAGAGGGGATTTAACTCCTCAACAGCCTTTGAAAACAAGATCGTGTGGGCTATCGATCATTGGATTGATCGAATTATAGGAGGGTTTGTTACAAAATTTGAGTTGATAACTTAGTCAGCTAAGGCGAAGCAGAGAGGCGATTTTTCAAGGGACCGCAAGTTAAGTATTTAAGATCATTGAATACCTGGATTAGAATGCTGTTGTGTGAAAAAAGGGTGATGCCTTTACCTTGATGTTCAGAGCTGTGTGAAGTGGGCGATTCTTTAGAAATCACGAAGGATTAGGACTAGAGTATAGTCCATTGATAGGGCCTCCTTTAAGTGATGACGAAGGGGCTGAATGGACTCCGCCATGAAGCGTTGTTCAACGAATCACTCAGGGGATTCTTTGAGTGAATCACCCATCCACTCCACCTCTGCCTCCACCTCCACCAGATACACCTTCGCCCACAGCTCCACCTCCACCACCACCATCCAACATGGTGAACACGATGAAGTTGCCAATTTTCAAAGGCATAGGAAATGAAGATACATAGCAGTTTTGGTTTGTTGCGAACGTTGTATGGACATCGCAACATATTACTGATGAAAATATAAAGAAGGTACAATTGGTTACTGCTATATAGGATCACACGCTAACTTTGTATATTAAGTATTGTTAGTCCTCTTGCATCGCTAGCAGAGACTAAGGTGGATTTAAACAACGAGTTTAGTAAACCTAAGTCTGACTCATAGTCAGTAATTGGATTTAACTAGATCATGATGAGGGTTGATGAGACGCCTTGGGAATTAGATCAAAGGTTGACGTTTCAAATTCAAGAAGCTAACATGCAACTCTCAAATAGTCAGCACTGTGAATGGTTTATAGCTTTGCTTCTATCCCACCTAAGAATTACCCCGTCACAACAGAAGATAGGCACGTAGGCAGAACCTATTCAGGATGCGATTACATGCAACACCTATTCAGGATGCGACCTTGTGGGTATAGAAGATCCACTCTCAGTTACAGAGCTTGCACTTAGAATTGCAGAGCTTGAAGAAAGACAAGGAGACTAAACCAGAGGTGCACGCAGAAGTCTGGTGTTTGAAGTGCAAGATCTAGGGGCACGATAAAGACCATTGTCTAGTGTATGCGAATTATATTATAGGAGGGGGACCAATTCCCCTGAAACCAGAAGCCCCAACAGGACCGAGCATGGGGGCTACGCTATGGTGTGTTATTTGTCAGGTTGATGGACAACATGCGATGGATAATTGCCATTTGCTTCAAAAGTTAGTCTAGACACCTCAACATCTATTCTATAACTTCTGCAAATCTATGGGCCACGATGAGTGTCACTATCGAAGCTATGAGCTGATGATGGGAAGAACACCTAGATACTGGATGCAATCAGAAACTCGGCCTCCAGATAAGGGTGTTAGAAGGGTGTGCGTAGGTTATCAGGGAAGAGGACAATTTCGCGGAGGAGGAGCACCTAGTAGAGGCCATGGTTAGCTCATCTGCTACAACTGTGGAATATCGGGGCACTATACGTGAGACTACCAGAATCGGAACACCTGTCATGTAAATACTACAGCCAGTTTGAACATACTATAGAAGAATGTCTGATGCTGATAGCTAAAATTCAAGAGAATAAAGCGCAACCTCAACAACCTACATAGAACTTATAGATGATGAGAGCTGAGACTTGCGAGGAGGATCAAAGCATGAATATAGTGTTGAGAAGCAGACTAACAACTAGAGATGATAACGGAAAACAACCTGAAGAGGATGAATGGGTCTGTAAGGCCATAGAGAAGGAACTTGGTTTTGATCTGGCGCGCACTAAAGAAACATTTATGGAATCCATGAAGAGCTTCGTTGAGGCCTCCACCTCAAGAAGACAAGAAAAGGTACAAGAAACCAGTGTGCCTACAGAGGTTGACCCCTCTGTACTGACTATGTTTTTGGAGACCTACATAAAACTTTTGCGCGATAGAAAAGCTATGGAAGGGCTGTATGAGTTAATAAAAAAATGTTCCAGCAAGGAGAAGGTTCATGATGGACACTAGGTGGTCAGAAAAATTGGTAAATATAAGGCATGAACAGGGTGCGAGATGAGGCTCACTGCGCAGATAGGTGATTATGAAATGGACTAGGTCATCTTGGACTTGGGGTCTGATGTGAACGTTTTTAAAAAACAAACATGGTAAAGAATGGGGAGACTTGTGCTAAAGTGGTCTCCGATTCAGCTTAGAATGGAGAACCAACAAAAAATCATCCCGATGGGATGATTATATGGAGTAACAGTTGATATAGAAGGTGTGAGCACGATGGCCAACTTTGAGGTTATAGATATCGTCGATGACAACAATCCATATCCTGCACTCCTGGGAATTTACTGGGCCATTGACATGAATGGGGTCATCAATTTGAAGAAGAGGACAATGTCGTTTGAAAGAAAATCGCTTCAGGTTGTAGTACCATTGGACCCTGCAGAAGGGGCACGATATACTGAACCAGTCCATGATTACGAAGAAAGTGTGGATGAACTCAGTCAAATCTAAAAAATAACAGCGTGAGACCAGGACTGGATCAACCCGATGATAGATGGATGGATTGCATGGCACCAGGAGAGTTCCTACACCTTGAATTCATATGAAGAGTTGGAGCATTGGTAGAATCGCTTGCATGAAGTATCCACACTACAATGCAATATGATGGTGAAGTCACTACACTGTGTTTCATCGGAGGTAAGGACATTACCCTATTATGATGGTTTCACTGATGTAGATAAGTTTTTGGATGAATTTTAGCATGAAGTCCTTGAGGATCACCGCTTCCAAGCATTAGATTTGGTATTGCGCGCTACGCCTGCACAATGGTGGGGTACACATAAAGATAGTTTTGAGGGATGGGGAGATTACATAAGGATGATGAAGTTATAGTTTCGGCATTGTTGGGAACAGGATCCCCCAAGGACAATTTTGGGGCTAAAAGCCCACGTTTTGGGTCAAATTTTGTAGTAAAATAGTAAAGTCTCTATATTTTGTGGTTGTGGAGTGCGAAGGTGTCATGAGTAATAAAGGGTTGTCCACCCTTATTTTTGTAAAGTAAAGTCAGCTGTAAAAGATCTATAAGAAAGCTAAGTAAGTAAGCTCTAAGTAAGTTCCTGGGAGTCAGATAGTCATAGCTTTGAAGTAAGAAGTCTATGTTTTGGGTTGTAGCGTAGGTAGAGGCTCTGCAACTGAGTGCACAGAGGCCTAAGGTGGAAGTCTGCGACTGAGTGCACGGACCCTTGCAGCTATGTGCGCAGGGTAGATAGAGTCTGTAATCATCTAAAGATATCAATAAAGAGAAGTATTCCACAAATTATGTATCTTTGTTTCCTATTAATGCATCTTGACATGTTATGTATTAATTTCATTTATAATGCTTATATGATGTGCGAATGTATGTAATTACGTTGGTTAAGTGAACGCAAGTAAGAACATATGTTTACGCGGTGCTAATTATGATTGTTTAATAAGATAAGTAAGACACTTAAACTAGTTTGGGAATCTACACAGTACGCTGCCCTAGCAACGCGAAATTACCTAAGCCGTAGGTTAGGGTTGCGCAACGTCAATCGTACCTTTTTGTAGAGGTACTAAAGGGCGGATTAAAGGGCTAGTCTGGTGAGCCCTAAAACTAAGTTACCTGCATGAAAGCAGAAATAGAAGGAATAAACCAACATCACAACCATCTCAAGGTGTGGAAACTTGGTTCCAACATCCCCTCATACTGCTTCGGGTGAGACTTCAGTCCGCGCTCTGCGAGCTGATGCCAAAAGGGCTAGTAGTGTAGGGATTTGTTTTCCTAACTAACGCTGAACCTAGGTCAGGCCCCACCAAGCCAAAAAATGGTTATGTTGGGCATGGAATCCCCCCACAGCATGTTTTGGGGCTCAAAGCCCAAGTTTTGGTCAAATATGTTGTAAGACTCCGTGAATTGCGGGTGCGGAGTTTGAAATGTACATTGAGTCATAGGGTTGTTCGCCCTAAGTTTTGTAATGTAATGTAATGTCATGTCAGCCTACCCATGGTCTGCGGACCATGGGATTGTATAAATAGAGTGAGGCTCTAAGTTGTAAAGATAATTGGAGATAGATGAACATGGATGAAGTCTAGAAGATAGTGAGCATAGAGAAAAGGTTTAGTGTCTTGGGTTATAGTAGTAGGAAGAGGCTCTATAGCTCAGTGCGCAGAGGCCCAGTAGAGTCCGTAACTGAGTGTACGGACCCCTGCAGCTGAGTGCGCAGGGTGGAGTTGAGTCTGTAACCTAATAAGAAGAATAATAAAGAGAAGTTTGATTCTAAATACTATGTATCTGCTTTTGTATTACTTTTTATGCATTCATATTGTTTTGTTTATTGCGTGCACTCATATGAATACTGAACACTAAACACTGTTAAGTATAATCGGGCTCATATAGATAAGTTATGTAATCAGATAATATTGGGTTAATAGTAGAGAACTTGGGTAATAACATGGATTGCGCCTCAAGCAGGGCTGTGCGAAGGCAGCATCGCAGGCTGCGAGGGACCAATAGATGCACGTAGCGACGTGCGCACAAGGTCAAACCGCGGACCACCGAAAAACCATCTGACATATCTAGGGTGCAGAAACCTGGTTCTAGCACGCTCCCATACTACTTCATATGAGACCTCAGTCCGTTCTCTGTGAACTGTTGCCAAAAAGGCCAGTAGTATCAGGATTTGTTTGGCTAAATCATCTCCGAACCTGGGTCAGGCCCCTATAAGCCAACAAATGGTTCTGTTGCCGAGACCGGGATCTGCATAAGGGATGTCTGATGTCATGTCATTGGAACCCAACAACGGAAGAAATTGAAAGGTGGGTGGACAAGAAGATTCATGAGGTCGCAGCGCAGGAAAACAGGAATCCACGAGTATCTAAGGAATAATAGTTGGAGCGCTACTTATATATGGAAATCCATGAAATTTTTTTTGCATCCTTTCCTTCTAAGCTGTATGAGTGGATCGTGAAGATAGCAGACAGTCAGGGAAGGTGTAGGCTCGACTAACCAATCGTGTGGACTCCAGAATTAGTGCGCAGACTAGAAGTATCAGAAGATAAGATCACACGATTTTTCCATAAAACCTTTTCCTTTGTTCTTAGCCATTGAATTTTTCAGGGAGTTTCTCCTTCCTATCATAGTTTCTTGTTGAATTGTGTTTATTTCCCATCTTCACAATGGTCAAATACAACAAAAAATCCATAAAATATGTCTTATGAATCACACAAAACATAAAAAAGTATTGCAACAATAGGATTTTTAGCCTAGTGAGTTAGCTTGAGTGGTTGAGTCTTGTGAACTGCAAAAAAAAGGTCATATGTCAAAGTCCCTATGTTGGCTACCGATATGGATTGCTAGGCCTCACTTGATGTCTTCACTAGGTTATGTTTCAAAAACTATAACTCACTAATTTACTTGAGGTACAATCCTCAAAATTAGGGGAAGTTCTTAAAGGGTTTCCTTGGGATGTGTATTAGATTGAAAAAACCAATAGTATTCCAATGAATGGTGTCTTATTATAGATATGCTAATATTTTTAGAGAAAATAAGGTTGGGCCTTGTGTTTTCTTGTCTTACACAAGTAGGAATGCATATGCATTATTAAAGCATGCACATCAATAATATTTGTGCATTCATATCATGAAAATTGGTAAATTGACCATTATAATAGTAGTTAGTTATGAATACCAATATGGAGAGTTCCAAATAAAACCTAAACATGGTGAAGTGGGTAGACAAGGGTTTGGATGCCTAAACATGGTGAAGGGGGGAAATAAAGGCATTGATTGGAAATGTGTCTAGATGCCTAAACATGGTTAAGTAAGGTAAATGAGGACCTTATTCCCTAATCGAACCTTCTTGAGTCCAAGCATCATGAAACCATGAACAAATGTTGGACATGTCACTTTGACATAATACCTCACTAGGGGCTCTTTTCCTTAAGAGTTGAATACATGTGCCACTAAAAAGTTTCACACATCGTGAGTGGCTCTCATTGACTTGACCATAGCCATGGTAGGAAAACAACTTCCTCAATGTTTTTTCATTAGTTGGGAGAGGGTAAAAACATTATCAACACTTGGAATTTAGGCCCTAGACATAGTTCCTAGTGTCAATCACCATGGACAAGATCTATGAAAGCACAACACAAACTTCATTAGGCAATGCTTGGAATCAAGGTTAGATATGTATGCCATTAGGAGATTTTTCACATTAAAGATGGGTTGTGGGGTCTTGAACATGGTTGATGAAGTAAAAAAAGTTCCCGAAGATATTGTTGAATCTTATCAAGTTCAAGAGACTTGAACAAGT